>JAREIS010002535.1:0-14461 GCA_030060385.1 Muscicapa striata striata | reverse complement strand
AGATACAAACCGCGAACAAGGAAACTCAGCGCACCAGAGTGCTCTGCTCAGCGTATCAGTTGCCAGTGACTAGTGCTAAGAAGCAGGATCAACTTATGCTGGCTTTCCTAATGCATTTCTTTTCGTTTTGCTGCCTTCTGTGGTAAATATTAGAGATGCAGGGATCTCCTGTCTGTGTGTGGTGGACACTGAGAAGTACTGTGGAGTGGGCGCTCTTTCTCCTTGTACTCAGTTACACTTCTCTGGTTTTCCTAAGCGCAGTTAAAAGAGTGCTTGAACTCTTATAAGAAGCAGGGCAGACTGCTACGGTAGAGAGGGTTTAGAAGAAGAGTGCACGTGCCAGGTGTGTTTTTTGAGCAGATATACCTAGCAGCAGAGTGTTCTGTGTGAGGACTAGGTGAAAAATCATCTCCGTTACAGCGAAATCGCTGCAGGATACAAACCGCGAACAAAGAACTGCCGAGCACCAGAGTGCTCTGCGCACCGTATGAGTTGTCAGTGACTAGTGCTAAGAAGCAGGATCCGAACCAGCTAGCTTTGCTATGCCTAATCGCCATGCAGCCTTCTGTGGTAAACATGACGCTTGCTGTTAGGCTCCGACAGGCAGACGGCACTTTGGTATGTGCAGTGGAAAGGAGAGCTACTGTGTGGTGTGCACGCTTTCTTCTTAGCTTCAGGTACACTTCTGTGCTCTTCGCTATGCAGACTCGAGAGAGTGCATGCTATTGATACTAGAAGAGTGGCAGACTGCAATTAATCAGAGAGTTTAGAAGAAAAGTGCACGTCCCAGGCATGCTTTGTCAACAGAAACACCTAGCAGCAGAGTGTTCTGTGTGAGAAGTAGGTGACTATTCATCTTTGCTAGAGAGAAAACGCTGCTAGATACAAACCGCGAACAAGGAAACTCAGCGCACCAGAGTGCTCTGCTCAGCGATCAGTTGCCAGTGACTAGTGCTAAGAAGCAGGATCAACATATGCTAGCTTTCTTACTGAATATCAATTAGTCGTCCTGCGTTAAGGGGTAAATATTGAGATGCAGGGATCTCATGTCTATGTGTAGAGGACACTGAGAAGCACTGTGGTGCGTCCACTCTTCTCCTTCAGTTACACTTCTCTGCTTTTCGCTATGCAGAGTTTAAAAGTGCATGACACCCTCACAAAAAGCGGGGTAGACTGAAATTATACAGAGGGTTTAGAAGAAAAGCGCACGTCCCTAGCGTGTTTTGTCTGCAGAAAACGCAGCTGCCTAGTGTTCTGTGTGAGGACTAGGTGACAAATCATCTCCGTTAGAGAGAAATCGCTGCAAGATACTAACCGCGAAAAGGAAACTCAGTGCACTAGAGTGTTCTGCTCAGCGTATCAGTTTTCAGTGACTAGTGCTAAGAAGCAGGATCAACGTATCCTAGCTTTGCTACTACATATCTAATCGTTATGGAGCCTTGTGTGGTAAATATTGGAAATGCAGCTATCTCATGTCTATGGGTAGCGGACAGTGAAAACTACTATGTGGTGTGCGCTCTTTCTCCTTATCTTAACTTACACTTCTCTGCTTTTCGTTATGCACAGTTAAAAGAGTGTTTGAACTCTTACAAGAAGCAGAAAAGACTGCTAAGGTAGAGAGGGTTTAGAAGAAAACTGCACGTCCCAGACGTGTTTTTTGAGCAGAAAACGTAGGAGCAGAGTGTTCTGTGTGAGGAGTAGGTGACAAATCATCATCTCCTTAGAGAGCAATCGCTGCAAGATACAAACCGCGAACAAAGAAACTCAGTGCAGCAGAGTGCTGTGCGCAGCGTATCTGTTGTCAGTGACTAGTGCTAAGAAGCAGGATCAAGATCAGCTAGCTTTCTTACTGAATACCTATTCGCCTTGCTACGTTCAGGGGTAAATATTGAGATGCAGGGATCTCATGTCTGTGTGTAGGGGACACTGAGAAGTACTGTGGAGTGGGCGGTCTTTCTCCTTATCTTCTGTTACACTTCGCTGCCGCTATGCAGAGTTCAATAGTGCTTGAACTCTTACAAGAAGCAGGGCAGACTGCGCCGGTAGAGAGGGTTTAGAAGAAGAGTGCACGTGCCAGGCGTGTTTTGTCAGCAGATATACGTAGGAACAGATTGTCCTGTGTGAGGACAAGGTGACAAATCTTCTCCGTTTAGAGAGAAATCGCTACAGGATACAAATCGCAAACAAAGAACTGCCGTGCACCAGAGTCTTCTGCTCAGCGTATTAGTTTTCAGTGACTAGTGCTAAGAAGCAGGATAATGCTAGCTTTGCTACTACCCACCTAATCGTCATGTAGCCTTGTGTGGTAAATATTGAGATGCAGATATCTGATGTCTATGTGTAGCGGACAGTGAGAACTACTATGTGGTGTGCACTCTTTCTCCTTATCTTCTGTTACACTTCTCTGTGCTTTTAGTTATACACAGTTTAAAAAGTGCTTGAACTCTTACAAGAAGCAGGGCAGACTGCTCCGGTAGTGAGGGTTTAGAAGAAGAGTGCACGTGCCAGGGGTGTTTTGTCAGCAGATAAACGTAGGAGCAGAGTGTTTTGTGAGAGGACGAGGTGACAAATCATCTTCTTTAGAGAGAAATCGCTGCAGGATACAAACCGCGAACAAAGAACCGCCGAGCACGAGAGTGCTCTGCGCACCGTATGAGTTGTCAGTGACTAGTGCTAAAAAGCAGGATCCGAACCAGCTAGCTTTGCTGCTACATACCTAATCGCCATGCAGCCTTCTGTGGTAAACATGACGCTTGCTGTTAGGCTCTGACAGGCAGACGGCACTTTGGTATGTGCAGTGGAAAGGAGAGCTACTGTTTGGTGTGCACGCTTTTTTCTTAGCTCCAGGTACACTTCTGCGCTCTTTGCTATGCATACTCGAGAGAGTGCATGCTATTGATACTAGAAGAGTGGCAGACTGCTATTAATCAGAGAGTTTAGAAGAAAAGTGCACGTCCCAGGCATGCTTTGTCAACAGAAACACCTAGCAGCAGAGTGTTCTGTGTGAGAAGTAGGTGACTATTCATCTTTGCTAGAGAGAAAACGCTGCTAGATACAAACCGCGAACAAGGAAACTCAGCGCACCAGAGTGCTCTGCTCAGCGTATCAGTTGCCAGTGACTAGTGCTAAAAAGCAGGATCAACGTATGCTAGCTTTCTTACTGAATACCAATTAGTCGTGCTGCGTTAAGGGGTAAATATTGGAGATGCAGGGATCTCATGTCTGTGTGTAGTGGACACTGAGAAGTACTGTGGAGTGTGCGCTTTTTCTCCTTGTAGTCAGTTACAATTCTCTGGTTTTCCCTAAGCGCAGTTAAAAGAGTGCTTGGAGCTCTTATAAGAAGCAGGGCAGACTGCTACGGTAGAGAGGGTTTAGAAGAAAAGTGCACGTGCCAGGCGTGTTTTGTCAGCAAATATACCTAGCAGCAGAGCGTTCTGTGTGAGGACTAGGTGAAAAACCATCTCCGTTACAGCGAAATCGCTGCTAGATACAAACCGCGAACAAGGAAAATCAGCGCACCAGAGTGCTCTGCTCAGCGTATCAGTTGCCAGTGACTAGTGCTAAGAAGCAGGATCAACTTATGCTGGCTTTCCTAATGAATTTCTTTTCGTTTTGCTGCCTTCTGTGGTAAATATTAGAGATGCAGGGATCTCCTGTCTGTGTGTGGTGGACACTGAGAAGTCCTGTGGAGTGGGCGCTCTTTCTCCTTGTACTCAGTTACACTTCTCTGCTTTTCCCTAAGCGCAGTTAAAAGAGTGCTTGAACTCTTAGAAGAAGCAGGGCAGACTGCTACGGTAGAGAGGGTTTAGAAGAAGAGTGCACGTGCCAGGTGTGTTTTTGAGCAGATATACCTAGCAGGAGAGTGTTCTGTGTGAGGACTAGGTGAAAATCATCTCCGTTACAGCGAAATCGCGCAGGATACAAACCGCGAACAAAGAACTGCCGAGCACCAGAGTGCTCTGCGCACCGTATGAGTTGTCAGTGACTAGTGCTAAGAAGCAGGATCCGAACCAGCTAGCTTTGCTGCTATGCCTAATCGCCATGCAGCCTTCTGTGGTAAACATGACGCTTGCTGTTAGGCTCCGACAGGCAGACGGCACTTTGGTATGTGCAGTGGAAAGGAGAGCTACTGTGTGGTGTGCACGCTTTCTTCTTAGCTTCAGGTACACTTCTGTGCTCTTCGCTATGCAGACTCGAGAGAGTGCATGCTATTGATACTAGAAGAGTGGCAGACTGCTATTAATCAGAGAGTTTAGAAGAAAAGTGCACGTCCCAGGCATGCTTTGTCAACAGAAACACCTAGCAGCAGAGTGTTCTGTGTGAGAAGTAGGTGACTATTCATCTTTGCTAGAGAGAAAACGCTGCTAGATACAAACCGCGAACAAGGAAACTCAGCGCACCAGAGTGCTCTGCTCAGCGTATCAGTTGCCAGTGACTAGTGCTAAGAAGCAGGATCAACTTATGCTGGCTTTCCTAATGAATTTCTTTTCGTTTTGCTGCCTTCTGTGGTAAATATTAGAGATGCAGGGATCTCCTGTCTGTGTGTGGTGGACACTGAGAAGTCCTGTGGAGTGGGCGCTCTTTCTCCTTGTACTCAGTTACACTTCTCTGCTTTTCCCTAAGCGCAGTTAAAAGAGTGCTTGAACTCTTAGAAGAAGCAGGGCAGACTGCTACGGTAGAGAGGGTTTAGAAGAAGAGTGCACGTGCCAGGTGTGTTTTTTGAGCAGATATACCTAGCAGGAGAGTGTTCTGTGTGAGGACTAGGTGAAAAATCATCTCCGTTACAGCGAAATCGCGGCAGGATACAAACCGCGAACAAAGAACTGCCGAGCACCAGAGTGCTCTGCGCACCGTATGAGTTGTCAGTGACTAGTGCTAAGAAGCAGGATCCGAACCAGCTAGCTTTGCTGCTACATACCTAATCGCCATGCAGCCTTCTGTGGTAAACATGACGCTTGCTGTTAGGCTCCGACAGGCAGACGGCACTTTGGTATGTGCAGTGGAAAGGAGAGCTACTGTGTGGTGTGCACGCTTTCTTCTTAGCTTCAGGTACACTTCTGTGCTCTTCGCTATGCAGACTCGAGAGAGTGCATGCTATTGATACTAGAAGAGTGGCAGACTGCTATTAATCAGAGAGTTTAGAAGAAAAGTGCACGTCCCAGGCATGCTTTGTCAACAGAAACACCTAGCAGCAGAGTGTTCTGTGTGAGAAGTAGGTGACTATTCATCTTTGCTAGAGAGAAAACGCTGCTAGATACAAACCGCGAACAAGGAAACTCAGCGCACCAGAGTGCTCTGCTCAGCGTATCAGTTGCCAGTGACTAGTGCTAAGAAGCAGGATCAACATATGCTAGCTTTCTTACTGAATATCAATTAGTCGCTCCATGCTAAGGGGTAAATATTGAGATGCAGGGATCTCATGTCTATGTGTAGAGGACACTGAGAAGCACTGTGGTGCGTCCACTCTTTCTCCTTCAGTTACACTTCTCTGCTTTTCGCTATGCAGAGTTTAAAAGTGCATGACACCCTCACAAAAAGCGGGGTAGACTGAAATTATACAGAGGGTTTAGAAGAAAAGCGCACGTCCCTAGCGTGTTTTGTCTGCAGAAAAAACGCAGCTGCCTAGTGTTCTGTGTGAGGACTAGGTGACAAATCATCTCCGTTAGAGAGAAATCGCTGCAAGATACTAACCGCGAAAAAGGAAACTCAGTGCACTAGAGTGTTCTGCTCAGCGTATCAGTTTTCAGTGACTAGTGCTAAGAAGCAGGATCAACGTATCCTAGCTTTGCTACTACATATCTAATCGTTATGGAGCCTTGTGTGGTAAATATTGGAAATGCAGCTATCTCATGTCTATGGGTAGCGGACAGTGAAAACTACTATGTGGTGTGCGCTCTTTCTCCTTATCTTAACTTACACTTCTCTGCTTTTCGTTATGCACAGTTAAAAGAGTGTTTGGAACTCTTACAAGAAGCAGAAAAGACTGCTAAGGTAGAGAGGGTTTAGAAGAAAACTGCACGTCCCAGACGTGTTTTTTGAGCAGAAAACTGTAGGACCAGAGTGTTCTGTGTGAGGAGTAGGTGACAAATCATCATCTCCCTTAGAGAGCAATCGCTGCAAGATACAAACCGCGAACAAAGAAACTCAGTGCAGCAGAGTGCTGTGCGCAGCGTATCTGTTGTCAGTGACTAGTGCTAAGAAGCAGGATCAAGATCAGCTAGCTTTCTTACTGAATACCTATTCGCCTTGCTACGTTCAGGGGTAAATATTGGAGATGCAGGGATCTCATGTCTGTGTGTAGGGGACACTGAGAAGTACTGTGGAGTGGGCGGTCTTTCTCCTTATCTTCTGTTACACTTCGCCGCTTTTCGCTATGCAGAGTTCAATAGTGCTTGGAACTCTACAAGAAGCAGGGCAGACTGCGCCGGTAGAGAGGGTTTAGAAGAAGAGTGCACGTGCCAGGCGTGTTTTTGTCAGCAGATATACCTAGCAGCAGATTGTCCTGTGTGAGGACAAGGTGACAAATCTTCTCCGCTAGAAAGAAATCGCTACAGGATACAAATCGCAAACAAAGAACTGCCGTGCACCAGAGTCTTCTGCTCAGCGTATTAGTTTTCAGTGACTAGTGCTAAGAAGCAGGATAATGCTAGCTTTGCTACTACCCACCTAATCGTCATGTAGCCTTGTGTGGTAAATATTGGAGATGCAGATATCTGATGTCTATGTGTAGCGGACAGTGAGAACTACTATGTGGTGTGCACTCTTTCTCCTTATCTTCTGTTACACTTCTCTGTGCTTTTAGTTATACACAGTTTAAAAAGTGCTTGAACTCTTACAAGAAGCAGGGCAGACTGCTCCGGTAGTGAGGGTTTAGAAGAAGAGTGCACGTGCCAGGAGTGTTTTGTCAGCAGATAAACGTAGGAGCAGAGTGTTTTGTGAGAGGACGAGGTGACAAATCATCTTCTTTAGAGAGAAATGGCTGCAGGATACAAACCGCGAACAAAGAACCGCCGAGCACGAGAGTGCTCTGCGCACCGTATGAGTTGTCAGTGACTAGTGCTAAAAAGCAGGATCCGAACCAGCTAGCTTTGCTGCTACATACCTAATCGCCATGCAGCCTTCTGTGGTAAACATGACGCTTGCTGTTAGGCTCCGACAGGCAGACGGCACTTTGGTATGTGCAGTGGAAAGGAGAGCTACTGTTTGGTGTGCACGCTTTCTTCTTAGCTTAGGTTCAGGTACACTTCTGCGCTCTTTTGCTATGCAGACTCGAGAGAGTGCATGCTATTGATACTAGAAGAGTGGCAGACTGCTATTAATCAGAGAGTTTAGAAGAAAAGTGCACGTCCCAGGCATGCTTTGTCAACAGAAACACCTAGCAGCAGAGTGTTCTGTGTGAGAAGTAGGTGACTATTCATCTTTGCTAGAGAGAAAACGCTGCTAGATACAAACCGCGAACAAGGAAACTCAGCGCACCAGAGTGCTCTGCTCAGCGTAGCGCTCTTTCTCCTTATCTTAACTTACACTTCTCTGCTTTTCGTTATGCACAGTTAAAAGAGTGTTTGGAACTCTTACAAGAAGCAGAAAAGACTGCTAAGGTAGAGAGGGTTTAGAAGAAAACTGCACGTCCCAGACGTGTTTTTTGAGCAGAAAAACGTAGGAGCAGAGTGTTCTGTGTGAGGAGTAGGTGACAAATCATCATCTCCCTTAGAGAGCAATCGCTGCAAGATACAAACCGCGAACAAAGAAACTCAGTGCAGCAGAGTGCTGTGCGCAGCGTATCTGTTGTCAGTGACTAGTGCTAAGAAGCAGGATCAAGATCAGCTAGCTTTCTTACTGAATACCTATTCGCCTTGCTACGTTCAGGGGTAAATATTGGAGATGCAGGGATCTCATGTCTGTGTGTAGGGGACACTGAGAAGTACTGTGGAGTGGGCGGTCTTTCTCCTTATCTTCTGTTACACTTCGCTGCTTTTCGCTATGCAGAGTTCAATAGTGCTTGAAACTCTTACAAGAAGCAGGGCAGACTGCGCCGGTAGAGAGGGTTTAGAAGAAGAGTGCACGTGCCAGGCGTGTTTTGTCAGCAGATAAACGTAGGAACAGATTGTCCTGTGTGAAGACAAGGTGACAAATCTTCTCCGTTAGAGAGAAATCGCTACAGGATACAAATCGCAAACAAAGAACTGCCGTGCACCAGAGTCTTCTGCTCAGCGTATTAGTTTTCAGTGACTAGTGCTAAGAAGCAGGATAATGCTAGCTTTGCTACTACCCACCTAATCGTCATGTAGCCTTGTGTGGTAAATATTGGAGATGCAGATATCTGATGTCTATGTGTAGCGGACAGTGAGAACTACTATGTGGTGTGCACTCTTTCTCCTTATCTTCTGTTACACTTCTCTGTGCTTTTAGTTATACACAGTTTAAAAAGTGCTTGGAACTCTTACAAGAAGCAGGGCAGACTGCTCCGGTAGTGAGGGTTTAGAAGAAAAGTGCACATCGCGGCAGGATACAAACCGCGAACAAAGAACTGCCGAGCACCAGAGTGCTCTGCGCACCGTATGAGTTGTCAGTGACTAGTGCTAAAAAGCAGGATCCGAACCAGCTAGCTTTGCTGCTACATACCTAATCGCCATGCAGCCTTCTGTGGTAAACATGACACTTGCTGTTAGGCTCCGACAGGCAGACGGCACTTTGGTATGTGCAGTGGAAAGGAGAGCTACTGTGTGGTGTGCACGCTTTCTTCTTAGCTTCAGGTACACTTCTGTGCTCTTCGCTATGCAGACTCGAGAGAGTGCATGCTATTGATACTAGAAGAGTGGCAGACTGCTATTAATCAGAGAGTTTAGAAGAAAAGTGCACGTCCCAGGCATGCTTTGTCAACAGAAACACCTAGCAGCAGAGTGTTCTGTGTGAGAAGTAGGTGACTATTCATCTTTGCTAGAGAGAAAACGCTGCTAGATACAAACCGCGAACAAGGAAAGTCAGCGCACCAGAGTGCTCTGCTCAGCGTATCAGTTTTCAGTGACTAGTGCTAAGAAGCAGGATCAACGTATCCTGGCTTTGCTACTACATATCTAATCGTTATGGAGCCTTGTGTGGTAAATATTGGAAATGCAGCTATCTCGTGTCTATGGGTAGCGGACGGTGAAAACTACTACTCTTTCTCCTTATCTTAAGTTACACTTCTCTACTTTTCGTTATGCACAGTTAAAAGAGTGTTTGAACTCTTACAAGAAGCAGAAAAGACTGCTAAGGTAGAGAGGGTTTAGAAGAAATCTGCACGTCCCAGACGTGTTTTTGAGCAGAAAACGTAGGAGCAGAGTGTTCTGTGTGAGGAGTAGGTGACAAATCATCATCTCCCCTTAGAGAGCAATCGCTGCAAGATACAAACCGCGAACAAAGAAACTCAGTGCAGCAGAGTGCTGTGCGCAGCGATCTGTTGTCAGTGACTAGTGCTAAGAAGCAGGATCAAGATCAGCTAGCTTTCTTACTGAATACCTATTCGCCTTGCTACGTTCAGGGGTAAATATTGAGATGCAGGGATCTCATGTCTGTGTGTAGGGGACACTGAGAAGTACTGTGGAGTGGGCGGTCTTTCTCCTTATCTTCTGTTACACTTCGCCGCTTTTCGCTATGCAGAGTTCAATAGTGCTTGGAACCCTTACAAGAAGCAGGGCAGACTGCGCCGGTAGAGAGGGTTTAGAAGAAGAGTGCACGTGCCAGGCGTGTTTTGTCAGCAGATAAACGTAGGAACAGATTGTCCTGTGTGATGACAAGGTGACAAATCTTCTCCTTTAGAGAGAAATCGCTACAGGATACAAATCGCAAACAAAGAACGGCCGTGCACCAGAGTCTTCTGCTCAGCGTATTAGTTTTCAGTGACTAGTGCTAAGAAGCAGGATAATGCTAGCTTTGCTACTACCCACCTAATCGTCATGTAGCCTTGTGTGGTAAATATTGGAGATGAAGATATCTGATGTCTATGTGTAGCGGACAGTGAGAACTACTATGTGGTGTGCACTCTTTCTCCTTATCTTCTGTTACACTTCTCTGTGCTTTTACTTATACACAGTTTAAAAAGTGCTTGGAACTCTTACAAGAAGCAGGGCAGACTGCTCCGGTAGTGAGGGTTTAGAAGAACAGTGCATGTGCCAGGGGTGTTTTGTCAGCAGATAAACGTAGGAGCAGAGTGTTTTGTGAGAGGACGAGGTGACAAATCATCTTCTTTAGAGAGAAATTGCTGCAGGATACAAACCGCGAACAAAGAACCGCCGAGCACGAGAGTGCTCTGCGCACCGTATGAGTTGTCAGTGACTAGTGCTAAAAAGCAGGATCTGAACCAGCTAGCTTTGCTGCTACATACCTAATCGCCATGCAGCCTTCTGTGGTAAACATGACGCTTGCTGTTAGGCTCCGACAGGCAGACGGCACTTTGGTATGTGCAGTGGAAAGGAGAGCTACTGTTTGGTGTGCACGCTTTTTTCTTAGCTTCAGGTACACTTCTGCGCTCTTTGCTATGCAGACTCGAGAGAGTGCATGCTATTGATACTAGAAGAGTGGCAGACTGCTATTAATCAGAGAGTTTAGAAGAAAAGTGCACGTCCCAGGCATGCTTTGTCAACAGAAACACCTAGCAGCAGAGTGTTCTGTGTGAGAAGTAGGTGACTATTCAGCTTTGCTAGAGAGAAAACGCTGCTAGATACAAACCGCGAACAAGGAAAGTCAGCGCACCAGAGTGCTCTGCTCAGCGTATCAGTTGCCAGTGACTAGTGCTAAGAAGCAGGATCAACGTATGCTAGCTTTCTTACTGAATACCAATTAGTCGTGCTGCGTTAAGGGTAAATATTGAGATGCAGGGATCTCATGTCTGTGTGTAGTGGACACTGAGAAGTACTGTGGAGTGTGCGCTTTTTCTCCTTGTAGTCAGTTACACTTCTCTGGTTTTCCTAAACGCAGTTAAAAGAGTGCTTGAGCTCTTATAAGAAGCAGGGCAGACTGCTACGGTAGAGAGGGTTTAGAAGAAAAGTGCACGTGCCAGGCGTGTTTTGTCAGCAAATATACCTAGCAGCAGAGCTTCTGTGTGAGGACTAGGTGAAAATCATCTCCATATAGCGAAATCGCTGCTTGATACAAACCGCGAACAAGGAAACTCAGCACACCAGAGTGCTCTGCTCAGCGATCAGTTGCCAGTGACTAGTGCTAAGAAGCAGGATCAACTTATGCTGGCTTTCCTAATGAATTTCTTTTCGTTTTGCTGCCTTCTGTGGTAAATATTAGAGATGCAGGGATCTCCTGTCTGTGTGTGGTGGACACTGAGAAGTCCTGTGGAGTGTGCGCTTTTTCTCCTTGTACTCAGTTACACTTCTCTGCTTTTCCCTGCTTAGTTAAAAGAGTGCTTGAACTCTTAGAAGAAGCAGGGCAGACTGCTACGGTAGAGAGGGTTTAGAAGAAGAGTGCACGTGCCAGGCGTGTTTTTTGAGCAGATATACCTAGCAGGAGAGTGTTCTGTGTGAGGACTAGGTGAAAAATCATCTCCGTTACAGCGAAATCGCAGCAGGATACAAACCGCGAACAAAGAACTGCCGAGCACCAGAGTGCTCTGCGCACCGTATGAGTTGTCAGTGACTAGTGCTAAAAAGCAGGATCCGAACCAGCTAGCTTTGCTGCTACATACCTAATCGCCATGCAGCCTTCTGTGGTAAACATGACGCTTGCTGTTAGGCTCAACAGGCAGACGGCACTTTGGTATGTGCAGTGGAAAGGAGAGCTACTGTGTGGTGTGCACGCTTTCTTCTTAGCTTCAGGTACACTTCTGTGCTCTTTGCTATGCAGACTCGAGAGAGTGCATGCTATTGATACTAGAAGAGTGGCAGACTGCTATTAATCAGAGAGTTTAGAAGAAAAGTGCACGTCCCAGGCATGCTTTGTCAACAGAAACACCTAGCAGCAGAGTGTTCTGTGTGAGAAGTAGGTGACTATTCATCTTTGCTAGAGAGAAAACGCTGCTAGATACAAACCGCGAACAAGGAAAGTCAGCGCACCAGAGTGCTCTGCTCAGCGTATCAGTTGCCAGTGACTAGTGCTAAGAAGCAGGATCAACATATGCTAGCTTTCTTACTGAATATCAATTAGTCGTTCTATGCTAAGGGTAAATATTGAGATGCAGGGATCTCATGTCTATGTGTAGAGGACACTGAGAAGCACTGTGGTGCGTCCACTCTTTCTCCTTCAGTTACACTTTCTGCTTTTCGCTATGCAGAGTTAAAAAGTGCATGACACCCTCACAAAAAGCGGGTAGACTGAAATTATACAGAGGGTTTAGAAGAAAAGCGCACGCCCCTAGCGTGTTTTGTCTGCAGAAAACGCAGCTGCCTAGTGTTCTGTGTGAGGACTAGGTGACAAATCATCTCCGTTAGAGAGAAATCGCTGCAAGATACTAACCGCGAAAAGGAAACTCAGTGCACTAGAGTGTTCTGCTCAGCGTATCAGTTTTCAGTGACTAGTGCTAAGAAGCAGGATCAACGTGATCCTAGCTTTGCTACTCACATATCTAATCGTTATGGAGCCTTGTGTGGTAAATATTGAAATGCAGCTATCTCATGTCTATGGGTAGCTTAGTGAAAAGTACTATGTGGTGTGCGCTCTTTTCTCCTTATCTTAACTTACACTTCTCTGCTTTTCGTTATGCACAGTTAAAAGAGTGTTTGAACTTCTACAAGAAGCAGAAAAGACTGCTAAGGTAGAGAGGGTTTAGAAGAAAACTGCACGTCCCCAGACGTGTTTTTTTGAGCAGAAAACGTAGGAGCAGAGTGTTCTGTGTGAGGAGAGGTGACAAATCATCATCTCCCTTAGAGAGCAATCGCTGCAAGATACAAACCGCCAACAAAGAAACTCAGTGCAGCAGAGTGCTGTGCGCAGCGATCTGTTGTCAGTGACTAGTGCTAAGAAGCAGGATCAAGATCAGCTAGCTTCTTACTGAATACCTATTCGCCCTTGCTACATTCAGGGGTAAATATTGGAGATGCAGGATCTCATGTCTGTGTGTAGGGGGACACTGGAGAAGTACTGTGGAGTGGATGGGTCTTTCTCCTTATCTCTGTTACACCCTCGCCGCTTTTCCTATGCAGAGTCTAATAGTGCTTGGAACCTTAGAAGAAGCAGGGCGGGAGACCCGGCGCTGCAGAGAGGTCAGAAGAAGAGTGCACGTGCTGAAGTGTGGTTTGTCAGCAGATAAATCAGGAACAGATTGTCCTGTGTGAAGACATGTGACAAATCTTCTCATAGAGAGAAATCGCAGGATACAAATCGCAAAAACAAAGAACTGCTGCACCAGAGTTTGCTCCAGCGACAGTTTTCAGTGACTAGTGCTAAGAAGCAGGATAACTTAGCTTTTCTACATACCACTTAATCGCATTAGCCTTGTGGTAAATATTGAGATGCAGATATCTGATGTCATGTGTGCGACAGTGAGAACTATAGTGTGTGCACTCTTTCTCCTTATCTTCAGTTACACTTCTGTGCTTTACTAGCACAGTTAAAAAGTGCTTGAACCTTACAAGAAGCAGGGCAGACTGCTGGTAGAGAGGGTTTAGAAGAAAGTGCACGTGCCAGGCGTGTTTGTAGCAGATAAACTAGCAGGAGAGGTTCTGTGGAGGACAGGTGACAATCTCTCCTAGGGAAATCGCTGCAGGATACAAACGCGAACAAAGAACTGCCGAGCACCAGAGTGCTCTGCCACGTATGAGTTGTCAGTGACTAGTGCTAAAGCAGGATCCGAACCAGCTAGCTTTGCTGCTACATACCTAATCGCCATGCAGCCTTCTGTGGTAAACATGACGCTTGCTGTTAGGCTCCGACAGGCAGACGGCACTTTGGTATGTGCAGTGGAAAGGAGAGCTACTGTGTGGTGTGCACGCTTTCTTCTTAGCTTCAGGTACACTTCTGTGCTCTTTGCTATGCAGACTAGAGAGTGCATGCTATTGATACTAGAAGAGTGGCAGACTGCTAATAATCAGAGATTAGAAGAAAAGTGATTCCAGGCATGTTTGTCAACAGAAACACCGCAGCAGCAGAGTGTTCTGTGTGAGAAGTAGGTGACTATTCATCTTTGCTAGAGAGAAAACGCTCAGATACAAACCGCGAACAAGGAAACTCAGCGCACCAGAGTGCTCTGCTCAGCGTTCAGTCCAGTGACTAGTGCTAAGAAGCAGGATCAACGTATGCTAGCTTTACTGAATACCAATTAGTCGTCTGCTTAAGGGTAAATATTGGAGATGCAGGGATCTCATGTCTGTGTGTATACAGTGGACACTGAGAAGTATGGAGTGTGCGCTTTTCTCCTTGTAGTCAGTTACACTTCTGGTTTTCCTGCGCAGTTAAAAGAGTGCTTGGAGCTCTTATAAGAAGCAGGCAGACTGCTACTGGTAGAGAGGGTTTAGAAGAAAAGGCACGTGCCAGGCTG
>JAREIS010002534.1:0-12265 GCA_030060385.1 Muscicapa striata striata | reverse complement strand
GCAGAGGCTTTTTCACTACACACCCAAAGCCTCTCTACCCCCATCCTTTGGAGTGAGGGCCTGTGTGAGCTTGGCAGCTGATAGCCCTGGGGCCATGTTCTCAACCCTGAAAGTGCTCAGCTTGATCCCCAGTGACTGTATTCTCTCCTGAGTTACTTACATCTATGAGTGAGAGGTTCAGGGCCTCAATCAGAAGGCCTATTCAGGGCGTGATGGTTTTCTCTGCAACTTTTGTCATACAGTTTTGCTAAACTTGGCAAAAGTCCTTTGTGAAGATCTTTAAGCCATAAATGACAATATTTCAGTCTCTGACAACAGGCTGGATCCAGGGGAAAAATCCCAACAAAGACCAAGTGCTGGGTCTGCACTTTGGCCACAACAACCCCTGAAGCGCTCCAGGCTGGGGACAGAGTGGCTGGACAGTGACCAGGCAGAAAGGGACCTGAGGGCACTGATGGACAGCAGGCTGGACATGAGCCAGCAGTGTGCCCAGGTGACCAAGAAGGCCAATGGCATCCTGGCCTGGATCAGGAACAGTGTGGCCAGCAGGACCAGGGCAGTGATTCTTCCCTTGTGTGCGGCACTGGTTGGGCAGCACCTCGAGTGCTGTGTCCAGTTTTGGGCCCCAATTTAAGAAGGACATGGAGGGGCTAGAGTGTGTTCAGAGAAGGAGAACAAGGCTGGTGAGGGATCTGGAACGCAAGTCCTGTGAGGAGTGCTGAGAGAGCAGGGGTTGATTATTCTGGAGGAGCCACAGGAAGACAAGGTGGTGTGAGGGCACAGGTTGGACTTCATGATCTCCAAGGTCTTTTCCAGCCTGGCTGATTCTGTGATTCTCTGAAACCACACCTGCAGCAGTTGCAGGATGAGCCCTGGGCCTCCTTTTCAGAAAGTCCAGCAGCCCAGGTCCCCTAGCTTCTCCTCACAGGCCCCAAAGCCCATCCTGTCAGTCCTGCAGAGCCTCTCCAGCCCCTCCTCATTGCCCAGAACAGGGAGCCCCACACCCGACACACCAGCCCAGATGTGCCCCCCTGGCCTGTGGTGCCTCTGGCATGGGAGCAGCACGAGGCACTGCAGGACCCTGCAGACAATTCCTGAAACATTTCTAGGATGATCCTGCTCTCCAAGGGACATTCCCCTGGTGCCAACTCAGGAACTGAAATAGGGAGTGGGAGCAGAGAGGAAAGGGCAAACAGGGATGGGCTGTTTGCAGGGGAGGGGATGGGAATGGGCAAGAAGAAAAAATCTGGACCAGGGAAGAGTAAAGAATGCAAAGGTGAAGGAAAGGAAATGCTCAAGGTAGTTATGGGGTGGCTGACAGCCAGCCCTGGCTCTGAGCAACAACATCTGCAGTGGGACAGGAAACTCACAGCTCAGGGTAACAAACTTTCTGGCTGACTGCAGAGGCCATGACAAACCTGACTGGTTTCCCTCCCATCCCCCAGCCCTTGCTGGCCCCAGGGGCTGATTGCATTTGTGCTCACTCAGCTCCATCTCCCCACAGCAGCACCATGGGGTGCTGACGCCTGCTCTGTGCAATGCAAACAGGGGCTCCTGAGCCAGTGCTGCCGTGTCTGTGCCTGCAAGGATGCGGCCCCTGTGTGAGCTGGGGGAGAGGCCAGGGCTGCAGAGGGGGGATGTTGTTGGCAGGTGCATGAGGACGCTCTGGGACGCTGCCCTGGGGTGTCCAGTGCAGTGGGGATGGATCAGCCCCTGCTCTGCTGCTCCTTGCCAGGGTCTCCCCCTTGCAGGGACCTTGCAGAGCAGCAGCCATGCTGTTTGCCCCCAGCCTGCCCACGGCCAGCCTGGGGCTGCTCACGGGGGTTTTCTCTGCTCAGCATTGGCCTGGCCAAGTGTTCTGGAGAGAGCCTGGCCAAGGAGCCTCGAGCCCCGAGGCCCTGCCCTGAGGCATCAGTGCTGCACCAGCAGTGCCCATGGCCTGTCCCTGCTGCAGCCCCAGCGCTGCCACCCCCAGGGCTGTGCCCAGGCCCGAGAGCACTCAGGCCCTGCAGCAACACGAGGGGCAGGAGGGCAGCGGGGCAGTGGCACAGGAGCAGCACTGGCAACACCAAGTGCTGCTGCTGCTGGGCACAGCTGCTGTGCCAGCACTGATCTGCCCCAGCTCTGCACACAGACATTGCTGCTTCTGCTCCAGAGAAGGGAACAAAAGGGGCATCTCTGGAGAAAACTTTGCTGTGAGTTCCTTTATTTCATTTAAATCCACCAAGAGCACAATTCTTTATTGACATAGTCTGTGGCCACAGTAATGGTGGAGAGAAACAAAATGAGAAATAGCAGAAAGAATGGCTTTTCTTTTTGAAAAATATGAAACAATAAAACAAAGACAAGCATTCTCCAAAATTAAACCAGAAAGAACTATCAAGGATTTTGTTTATTACAAGTGATTTTCAGAAAGAGGCCAGCAGTTTAATGTTCCTGAAATCTTTCAGTCTTTAGCCTCAACACTGCAGCCTTGAGCTCCTGGTTCTTCAGGCTGTAGATGTGGGGATTCAGAGCTGGAGGCACCACCGAGTACAGAACTGACAGGGCCAGATCCAGGGATGGGGAGCACATGGAGGGGTGCTTAAAGTAGGTAAATGTGGCAGTGCTGATAAACAGGGAGACCACAGCCAGGTGAGGGAGGCAGGTGGAAAAGGCTTTGTGCCGTCCCTGCTCAGAGGGGATCCTCAGCACAGCCCTGAAGATCTGCACATAGGAGAAAACAATGAACACAAAACAGCCAAAAGCTAAACAGACACTAACACCAAGAACCCCAAGTTCCCTGAGTTTTGAGTATGAGCAGGAGAGTTTGAGGATCTGTGGCACATCACAGAAGAACTGGTCCAGGGCATTACCGTGGCACAGGGGCAGCGAAAATGTATTGGCTGTGTGCAACAGAGCATTGAGAAAGGCACTGGCCCAGGCAGCTGCTGCCATGTGGGCACAAGCTCTGCTGCCCAGGAGGGTCCCGTAGTGCAGGGGTTTGCAGATGGACACGTAGCGGTCGTAGCACATGATGCTCAGGAGGAAATACTCTGCTCCAATGAAGAACAGAAAGAAAAAGAGCTGTGCCGCACATCCTGAGTAGGAGATGGCCCTGGTGTCCCAGAGGGAATTGTGCATGGCTTTGGGCACAGTGGTGCAGATGCAGCCCAGGTCAGTGAGGGCCAGGTTGAGCAGGAAGAAGAACATGGGGGTGTGCAGGTGGTGGCCACAGGCTATGGCGTTGATGATGAGGCCGTTGGCCAGGAGGGCAGCCAGGGAGATGCCCAGGAAGAGGCAGAAGTGCAGGAGCTGCAGCTGCCGCGTGTGTGCCAATGGCAGCAGGAGGAAGTGGCTGATGGAGCTGCTGTTGGTCATTTCTTCCCTCTGGGCATCGTGGGCTGTTGAATGAAAGCATTGACAAGCTGGAATAGACATTCTTGAGTCAAATCTTTGTAATTAAATTAAGAATCCTCTCAAAATTATTTCTCTTCTTGTGGGAGAATTTCACTAAAAATTTTTGAGTTCGGGTTTTTATTGCTGACTAACTGCCTCATCTCCAGCATCACTCTCAGACTGAACAGTGAAGAGCCCAGAGGGAAAACAGGACTCCAGGTGCCTCATTGCTGTCAGAACTGCTGGTCTCACACAGGTTCCATTTGTTCATTTCACCTCCCTCTTTTTAAGCGTGATCGCACTTAAAACAGTCTTAAAAAATAAACTAGCCTTTTTGAAAGCTTTAGTTTTAAAATATTTTCCCTAAACTCTTTTTTATCTCTCAGCAGATGGACAGAAGGAGGGACAGCAGGGGTCGTTCTGCCTCTTTGCTGCCTGGAGTTGTGCCTACTGGGAACTGTTTCTCTCTATCCAAGCCTTGTCCCTGCCAATGCTGCCAGAGCCCAGCCCAGCCCAGCACTGGGGGCTCAGCTCTGCCCTGCACACCCCTCCCAGCACAGGGCACTGCCCAGGGACACCTCCCTTCCAGCAGGGCCTTAAGGGCAGCTCAGGCAAACAGAGATGCTGCAAGCCAAGGTGCTGCTGCTGCTGTCTGTAGGCAGAGAAGGGTGAGGAGGCACTTTGTGAGGGAGATCTGAGGCAGATCTGCTGATGCACAGTGGCACAGTGCAGGAGTCTCAGTGACACAGACACACCTGACAGCCTCTTTCCCTTCCCTTGAGGAGAGAGCTGAGAGCAGCCCTGGCCATGCAGCACCATCTCCACAGCAGGAGGAATCTGCCCTGATGGGGGTGGCTCCTTCCACATCTACCTTCTCCCCACAGTCCATGGGGAGCTCCCAGGCAGGCTGAGAGCTGCCCCTGGCAGGTGGCACATGTCCTGGGCTGGCCAAGAGCCCTGAGGGCTGCAGGAGCTGCTCTGCAGGACAGCCCTGGGCAGTCCTGGCTGCAGCCCCAGCTTCAGCCCCTGCAGCCATCCCTGGCAGCAGGAGCCATCCTGCCCTGTCCCTCTGACAATGCCCAGGGCAGCCCTGCTCTGCAGCACATCCTCCTCCTCCTCCTGTGCCTCAGAGAAACTGGGAGAGTCCTCCTGACACATCCCCCAGGCTGTGGGCTGTGCTGGCTCCAGGAGATCCCTCCAGGAGCACAGGGGACATTGCCCTGCACCCACAGACTCACCATGTCCAGGGCTCTGAAGATGTTTCCCCAAGTGAAGTCTCAGCTCAATGTCTCCTCAGTCCTGATTGCCTTCAGCCTGTCTGTGCCTGGCTCCTGTCCCCTCAGTGCCTGCAGGCAGTGCCTCAGCCCTGCTGGGCTGGGAGAGGATCTGCTCCTCAGCAGAAATGTCTTTTTGAAGGTTTTCTTGGTTTACTTTGGGAGCTGCCTCTGTGCCAAGAACCCAGCCCAGCTCAGCAGCACAGACACAGCACAAGGACTTTTAATTACTCTTTTGGGGATTAGGTGCTGTTTACATCAGACACAGTCCCTGAGAGAGTGTTCAAAAAAATTCTCAATAATTCAAAATTAAATTGAAACTCTTAAGTCTCTTCAAGTTTTAATGGGTCCCATTGAGAAAGTGTCCCCAGTTTCCAGTTAGAGCAGAACACTGGGGGCACTGATGACAGTGGGGAAAAACAAGGGAAAAGTGCCTCTGATGTTGAGCAAACCTGGATGTGTTTCAGGAATGCAAAGGGCCAAGGCCTGAGCCCCAGCCCCTGGCAAGGCACATCCTGTCCCTCCCTCATTGCTCAGGGCTCTTCCCAGGGCACTGGGCTCTGGGGATGTGCAATGCCAAGGGCAGGACCATGGGGCGGCCCCTGCCAGGCTGCTGAGCAGGGACAAGGAGGCAATGAGGCCCCAGCACAGCAAGGCTCACTTGTCCCCTGCTGGCCAAGGGCCCAGGGCCAGCAGCCATGGCCCAAGTGCTGCAGGAGTTGGCTCTGGCAGGGCCTTTCAGCTGCTGCCCATCCCTGTGCCCTCTGCAGCCCAGGCTGTCCTACGGTGTCCATGTCCTGCGCCTCTGTCCCTGCAGGCTGTCGTCATCCCCCAGCTGCCCCACCTGGCTGTCCCCTTCCTTTGCTGGCAGCTCTGCGTCCTGCCTGCCTCTGCCTGGGCACACAAAGCCTTGGCCTTGATATCAAGAGGTTTACTTTTACTATGCCTGAGAGCTTCCAGCAGAGAAACAAGTCATTGAGTGGCTGCTTTCCCAGCAGGGACAGTTGGAAGAGAAGAAGGCATCTGGCTCAAGAGTGCAGTGATAGAAAAAGAATGGACTGATTCTGGGAATTTGGGGTGGGTTTTCTGGAAATGGGTAAATTGTAATACACATGTAGTGACTGCATATGAGTAAGACGCTTGTAGAATCACATGTCTGGATAAGATCAGGAGTTATCCTCTGCTGGACCTCAGGCCTGAATAAATGATGCCCTCTTTAACACCAAATCAGTGTTAAGGAGTCCTATTCTGATATTTTGGTGGTCTGATGGCAGTGGGCCCTCATGGACCCAAGGAGTCAACTGTGACATTCTGGAACCTTATGGCACAAAGGGTCTATTTTGACACAGCAAAATCCCATGGAGCTAATGGGCCATTTTGACAGTGTGGGGCTTCAGGGAACCAAAATCCATTTGGACATAGAGAGGTCGAGTGGAACTGATGGTCCATTGTGATGCTGCAGATCCAAGGAGACCATTGTGACACCATGGAAACTCCTGGAACCAGAAGTCCATTGTTACAGAGAAAGGCCTCATGGAACCAAGGGGCCACATGTACCATGATGGAGCTTCATGGAACCAAAGGTCCATTGTGGCATTGCAGGGCCTTATTTAACCAAGGGGCCTATTTTGCAGGGCAGGCCCTCATGGAATCAACGGGACCGTGATGAGGTCCAAGGCATGAAGGGGCCATTCTGACACTGTGGAACCAAGGAGACCGTTGTTGCACTACAGGGCATCGTGGAACCAAGGAGGCCATTTTGAAGCAGTTGAGCATCATGGAACCATGGAGACCCTGATGACACTTTGAGGCCTCATCTTACCTAAGGACCATTTTGGCACTGCAGGGACTCATAGAACCAAGGGCACAATGGTGGCGCTGTGAGCTCCAAGGGACCAAGGAGGCATCCTGACATTGCAGAACCAAGGGTCCACTGTGATACAGCAGATCCTCATGACGGCATGCAGGCCATTTTTAAAGTTCAAGGCCTTGTGAAACCAAAGGGCCATCATGGGACTTCAGGGCCTTGTGAAACAAAAGGGACTCTAGTGACACTATGAGGCTCAGTGGGAACAAGGAACCACTATGACACTGCAGGGCCCCATGGATCCAAGGAAACAGGTAAGAGGTCTGGTTCATTTGGCCTTGGCTTGTCAAGGGTCTCTTGTCATGTGCTCCTGAAACACTGAGGCTCTGGGCTTTCCTTCAGATGGAAAAAAACCTGTCCTTCTCCTTCAGGTGCCCATGGCCAACGTGGGATTACGCCTCCAAAATTCCCAGTGTTCAGAGATTTCTCCCAGACAAAGGCTGCCCTTCCAAACAAGTCTGGCTGTCCTCGGCTTCCGGAGAGGCAACTCTCACCTGCCTTCAAACACTGGGGCCATGGGCTGTCCTTGTTATGGAAAAGAACTGTTCTTCCCGTCAGGGCAACCATGGCCATAACTGGTACTTCTCCTCCAAAATTCCTTGTATGCAAGGGTTTGTCCCAGGTGGAAAAAAGCTGCCAGGACAGACAGGCCAGGCTGGCCTTGGCCTCTGGTGGTAGTCTCTAATTTGCCCTGAAATACTGCTGCTCTGTGCTTTCCTTCCTATGGGAAATAACTGACTTTCTCGTACAGGCACTTATGGCTGAAATTGGGATTCTGCCCCCAAAATTCTCTATATCCAAGAGCTTTTCTCAGATGAAAGCTTGCCAGAACAGATGGGTCTGGTTGGCTTTGGCCAGCAGTGGCTACTGCTCATCTGCCCCTGAAGGACTGGGGCTCCATGCCTGCCTTCCTATGGAAAAGAACCATCCTTCTCTCCACATGCCCATGGCCAAAATTAGGATTCCACATTCCGAATTCCGTATATCCAAGAATTGCTCCAAGACAAACCTGTCAGAACAGAAAGATCAGACTTGCCTTGGCCTCTGGTGGCTGCCATTCATCAGGCCCTGAATAACAGAATCACAGAATCACAGAATCACAGGATCAGAGAACCACAGAATCACAGAATGATTCGGTTGGAAGAGACCTCCAAGATCATCAAGTCCAACCCATGCCCTAACACCTCAACTAGACCATGGCACCAAGTGCCATATCCAGTCTTTTTTAAATACATCTGGGGATGGTGACTCCACAACCTCCCCAGGCAAAGCATTGCAATACTTTATTATTCTTTCAGTGAAAAATTTCTTCCTAATATCCAACCTATATCTCCATTGGCGCAGATTGAGACTGTGTCCTCTGGTTCTGTCAGTTGCTGCCTGGTGAAAGAGACCAACCCCCACTTGACTACAACCACCTTTCAGGAAGTGGCAGAGAGTGATAAGGTCACCTCTGAGTCTCCTTTTCTCCAGGCTAAACAACCCCAGCTCCCTCAGCCATCCCTCATAAGGCTTGTGTTCCAAGCCCCTCACCAGCCTTGTTGCCCTCTTCTGAACACACCCAAGCATCTCAATGTCCTCCTGAAACTGAGGGCCCAGAACTGGACACAGCACTCAAGGTGTGGCCTCACCAGTGCTGAGTAGAAGGGAAGAATGACCTCCCTGCTCCTGCTGGCCACACTATTCCTGATACCGGCCAGGATGCCATTGGCCTTCTTGGCCACCTGGGCACACTGCTGGCTCATGTTCAGTCAGCTGTCAATCAGTACCCCCAGGTCCCTTTCTACCTGGGCACTGTCCAGCCACACTGTCCCCAGCCTGTAACGCTGCAGGGGGTTATTGTGGCCAAAGTGCAGGACTCAACATTTGGACTTATTAAACCTCATCCTGTTGGACTCTGCCCATCCATCCAAATGTTCCAGGTCTCTCTGCAGAGCCCTCCTACCTGCCAACAGATGGACACACGCTCCCACCTTAGTGTCATCTGCAAATTTACCAAGACTCAGTACCCTTATCCATGTTTTCAATAAAATATTGAACAGGACTGGCCCCAGCAGAGACCCCTGAGGGACACCACTGGTGACTGGTCCCCAGCTGGATGCAACACTATTCACCACCACTCTCTGGGCCTGGCCATCCAGCCAGTTCTTAACCCAGCAAAGAGGGTTCCTGTCCAAGATGTGGGCTCCAGTTTTTCTGGGAGTTTGCTGTGGGAGACAGTGTCAAAGGCCTTGCTGAAGTCCAGGTATACAACACCCACAGCCTTTCCTGCATCCACCAGGCAGGTCACTTAGTCATAAAAGGACATCAGGTTGGTCAAACATGACCTTCCCCTCCTAAACCCATGCAGGCTGGTCTGATACCCTGGCCATCCTCTAAGTGCTGTGTGATGGCACTCAGTATAAACTGTTCCATAACCTTACCAGGTACTGAGGTCAGGCTAGCAGGTCTATAGTTACCAGGATCCTCCTTGCCACCCTTTTTATGAATGGGTGTCACATTGGCCAATTTCCAGTCATCTGGAACCTTGCCAGCCTCCCAGGACTGTTGGTAAATGATGGAGAGAGGCTTTGCAAGTTCATCTGCCAGCTCCCTCATCACCCTGGGATAGATCCCATCTGGTCCCATAGATTTAAAAATATCTAAGCTACTCAGCAGTTCTCTGACTGCCGCCGCCTGGATAACAGGGGGACCATTCTGCTCCCTGACACCATCTACCATCCCATGAGGACAGTTGTCTTGAGGACAAACTGTCTTCCCACTAAAGACTGAGGCAAAGAAGGCATTAAGCTCTTCCGCCTTCTCCGCATCTGCAGTTTCTCATTTTCCTCCCTCATCCAATAAAGAACAAAGACTGGACTTACCCTTCCTTTTGCCATCAATATATTTGTAAAAACATTTCTTATTATCTTTTACAGAAGTCACCATTTTTAGTTCAAACAGAACATTGGCCTCCCTAATTTTTTCGACATGCCTTTTGGCACATAGGGACAGTTTGTTCCTGTGCCCTCAAGATCTCTGTTTTGAAGCACTCCCACCTTTCCTGAACTTCTTTGTTTTTAAGGGCTGCTTCCCAAGGAACTCTCTGAATAAGTCTCCTAAATAGGCCAATTCTGCCCTGCAGAAATCCAGTGTAAAAGTCTTATTGATATTCTTCCTGATTTCCCCAAATATCAAGAACTCTATAATTTTGTGATCACTATGCCCAAGCCACCTCCAACCACCACATCTCCCACCAGTCCATCTCTGTTTGCAAACAACAGATCAAACATAGTCTTTCCCCTGGTGGGCTCACCCACCAACTGCATCAAAAAGTTGTCATACACTATAAAAATTTCCTGGACTTCCTTTTTTCAGCTTTATTACGTTCCCAGGAGATGCCTGGAAGTTGAAGTCATCTATAAGAACAAGGGCTGATGATGCTGAAACATTATCTATCTGCTTATAGAATAAGTTGTTGTCCTGGTTTGAAGGACAGGTGTCTGCCAATAAAAGGCAGAAGCTCCTTTTTGAAATAGAGAATTTAATTTCACTCTCTCCAAGTATTATAATTGTTTGAAATGAAGGACTCTAAGGCAGAGATAAGGGGGTAGAAGTAAGCTCTTTACTGATATATCTAACCATACAAACAGAAACAACATCAGTTATTAAAATTTGCAACAAAACAGAACAAATAACTCAGTTCCAGTCTTTTCTTTAGCTGCTGACACAGTCAGCGTGTGTCTGCTCCCAGTGATGTAACATATGGCAGGGCCGGCACAGCTGTGGAGAGCAGGCGGGAGCAGAGGCGGGAGCAGAGGCGGGAGGAGAGGAAACAGCAGTGGCTGTGTCTCAGGTGGGAGCAGGTTGGGAGCAGGGTCCTCGCTCACCGTTGCTTCCAGGTGACCAGCTGTGTCCTCAGAGGTAGGAGGCTGAGCAGGTCAGATGCAGGGCAGTTAACCACAGGGCGTCTGGCTCTCCTGCGTTCCCACCACGTGTGATGTAGATGCCGGGGTCCCCTTTCTCCGAGCTCGTCAGAAACACAAATCATCCCTCCTGGAAAGCCCACTCCCACCTCCCCTTTGTCTAGAGTCCTCAAAAAGATCCTGGGTGACACCCAGCAGGCTCCATTAGCATGATAATGGGAAAAATTCTTTAAACTGGAACAAAATAAACCCAACCCTGTTGCTGCCTGAGATGGTTACGGAGCGGCGAGAGGAGACAGCAACATGGCAACTCTCTTACTTGATGCAAGAAAGAGTGCAGTTTATTGAAGAAAGCTGTGGCTTTTTATAATACAGTTCGTGCAAAGCAAAATACAGATAGTTCATTGGAGAGACCGAGAGACAGCTCTCGTCTCTCGTTCTCCCATAGATCCAGCAGGTGTGTTATCTATGTTATGATTCTTTCTCTATGTTTACAGTACAGACAGAGGCCCTAGCATGGGAAAGGTTTCAGCTAGGCCTGAGAGAGTTTCACAGCCTGAGAAAGGAACTCAGACCCTGTGAGAAAAGGCCTGTGGCTTCACTGAAGCCCACAAGTCCCCCCTTTTAGTTTTAAAGAAAAAAAGAGAAGTGTTTGTAATCCTTTACAGGATCCTTTTGCAAAGGGGGAACAAACACCACTCAGGAGATATGTGGATACCTGGAGTGCCTAGGAAATCTTCAAGCTTGGTGCTTTTTCTCTGCAAAACTTACTTTTAATACAATAACAAAACCCATCACCATTCACCCGACTTATCAAACAGTGAAAAAATCAACCACCAAGTGATTATTCTAATATAACAATGAAAACTATATTAACAGTTCCAACATGAACAGATAAATGTCCATTCCTGCTTATAGAGGGATGATCTGCTCAGTGTTTTCATCTGGTCGGTGTTTGGTGAGCTGGTCAGGGGTGCGAAAGCTGAGCTGTGATCACACTGTGCCCCTGGTGCAGGTCAGGGGTGGACACCTTGCAGGTCAGCAGGAAGGACCTAGGCGTGTCTCATCTGAAGCCTGAAATGAGGCAAAGGTGATTCACAATAACACGATACTTTCTTTCTCTTTTTCCAATCTCGCTGTTCTATCATAGAGACAGCATCAGGCACAGGAAAACTCTGAGTCTCTCTCTGATTTGGGTATCAGAGACATCTGTCCCAGCACTCCCTCCTTCCTTGACCACTGCAGGAATGAAAACCAGCCTCTGCTGCTCCCCCTAAAGTAAAGACAGCTTACCGGGTGCTGTCAGCACAGGGTGGAAGCGGTGAAGCAGCTGGAAATGCCGGTGGGAGGGGTCCGTCAGTGATCGCCAGGCGGGCAGAGCTCCTCCGGCTGATGAGGGCAGCCCTGGGGTCGGGTACTACCGAGCGAACGGACGAGGCTGAGGGGAAAGAAAGAGGGCGGCCCACCTCTGCCAGCAGAGAAGGGCCGCCGAGGACCCCCTGCCGGGCAGGCAGGCCGAGCCCGACATCGGAGAGGAGGGAGGAGCCGGCACCCCCTCCTTCTGGGGTGGCCGATGCCGACAGCTCCCTCTCTGCAGGCGGGTCGGGGTCAGCCAGCGCCTGGATGGAGGGGCCAGCACGACCCCACCTTTTCAGGGGGTGGCGCTGGCCCAGCAGGCGGATCGAGTGATGGCCCCGCACGGTGGAGGTGCAGGCTGATGGCGCCCCTTCTCGGGAGCGAGCGGCCTCTCCAGGGCGGGGGCCACCCCTCAGGCAGCGCTGGCTGCACGGGGGTTGCCCCGCGGCACCCTATGCAGGGCTGCCGCTTGCTCTGACATGGCC
>JAREIS010002533.1:0-10749 GCA_030060385.1 Muscicapa striata striata | reverse complement strand
CCAGCCAGCCCCACAGAGCATTGGCTACCATCCATGAATCAGTGTAGAGGTAGAGCTTTGGCCATTTCTCTCTCAGCAATGTCCAAGGCCAGCTGAACAGCTTTGAGTTCAGCAAGTTGGCTTGATCCACCTTCTCCTTCGGTAGCTTGTGCAACCTGTCGTGTGGGGCTCCAGACGGCTGCTTTCCACTTTCGATTCATTCCCACGATGCGACAGGAACCGTCGGTGAAAAGAGCGTAGCACGTTTCATCTGCTGGCAGCTGGTTGTACGGTGGGGCTTCTTCAGCTCGGGTCACTTGCTTCTGCTCCTCCTCCTCGGCGAGACCAAAATCTTCACCTTCTGGCCAGTTTGTAATTATCTCCAAAATCCCAGGCGATTTGGGTTACCAATGCGGGCGCGCTGCGTGATGAGGGCAATCCACTTGCTCCATGTGGCGTCGGTGGCATGGTGGGTAGAAGGAACCTTTCCTTTGAACATCCACCCCAGCACTGGCAGTCGGGGTGCCAGGAGAAGTTGTGCTTCTGTGCCAATTACCTCTGAGGCAGCTTGAACTCCTTCATAGGCAGCCAAGATTTCCTTCTCCGTCGGAGTGTAATTGGCTTCAGAACCTCTGTAACCTCTGCTCCAGAATCCCAGGGGTCGGCCTCGAGTTTCACCAGGCACCTTCTGCCAAAGGCTCCAGGACAGACCATGGTTCCCGGCTGCAGAGTAGAGAACATTCTTTACCTCTGGTCCTGTCCTGACTGGGCCAAGGGCTACAGCATGAGCGATCTCCTGCTTGATCTGGGCGAAGGCTTGCTGCTGTTCAGGGCCCCAGTGGAAATCATTCTTCTTGCGGGTGACCAGGTAGAGAGGGCTCACAATCTGGCTGTATTCAGGGATATGCATTCTCCAAAGCCTATGGCACCTAGGAAAGCTTGTGTTTCCTTCTTGCTTGTTGGTGCTGACATTGCAGTGATCTTATTGATGACCTCAGTGGGGACCTGGCGCCGTCCGTCTTGCCACTTCACTCCCAGGAACTGGATCTCTCGAGCAGGTCCTTTGACTTTGCTTTTCTTGATGGCAAAGCCAGCTTCCAGCAAAATCTGGATGATTTTCTCTCCTTCTCAAAGACCTCTGTTGCCGTGTTCCCCACACAATGATGTCATCAATGTATTGCAAATGTTCTGGGGCCTCACCCTTTTCCAGTGCAGCCTGGATCAGCCCGTGGCAGATGGTGGGGCTGTGTTTCCACCCCTGGGGCAGTCGGTTCCAGGTGTACTGCACACCCTCCAGGTGAAAGCAAACTGAGGCCTGCACTCTGCTGCCAAAGGAATGGAGAAAATGCATTGGCAATGTCAATGGTAGCATACCACTTCGCTGCCTTGGACTCCAGCTCGTACTGCAGCTCCAGCATGTCCGGCAACGGCTGCGCTCAGCGGTGGAGTCACTTCATTCAAGGCACGATAGTCCACAGTCAATCTCCATTCCCCTCAGACTTGCGCACGGGCCAGATGGGGCTGTTGAAGGGGTGAGTGGGTTTTGCTCACCACCCTTGGCTCTCCAGCTCACGGATCATCTTGTGGATGGGGATCACAGCATCTCGATTTGTCCGTACTGCCGGGCGGTGCACTGTCATGGTGGCAATTGGTACCTGTTGCTCTGTCACTTTCAGGAGTCCCACTGCAGATGGATTTTCTGACAGTCCAGGCAAGGTGTTCAACTGCTTAATACTCTCTGCCGATACAGCAGCAATTCCAAAAGCCCACCTGAATCCCCTTGATCTTTGTAGTAGCCATTCCTGAGGAAGTCTATGCCTAGAATGCACGGTGCCCCTGGGCCAGTTACAATCGGATGTTTCTGCCACCCCTTCCCTGTCAGGCTAATCTCAGCTTCCAGCAAAGTAAATTCCTGTGATCCCCTGTCACCCCAACAATGGAAACAGGTACCTTCCCCACATGTTCTGATGGTATCAGGGTGCATTCTGAACCAGTATCAACTAACATTCTATGTTTCTGTGGCTTTGATGTGCCAGGCCATCGCACCCACACTACCCAGTAGATCCTGTTATCCCATGCCTCTCCCTGGCTAGAGGCAGGGCCCCTCTAGCCCTGGTTATTTCCTTCCTGGGCATACATAGTGGAGGTCCCTTCCAGGGGATCTGACAGATCATCCTCCCTTCTGTAGTACCCTGCACCTTGGTTGTGGGAGGTCGAGGCTACCTTCATTTTAGCGTGGTTCCCTCGGTTGGCATTTCTCCTGAGCTGACGCACCCGTGCTGCCAGGACAGAAGTGGGCTTCCCATCCCATTTTTCCATGTCTTCCCCATGGTCTCGCAGGAAGAACCACAGGTCAGTTCGTGAGGAGTATCCTCTGTCCCTAGCTGGGGGGCGTTGGGTGTGAGATTTGGGGCCTGTGACTCGTACTGGTGCTGCATTGATCTTCCTTATCTCCTCCCTTATAATCTCCCTCACCTCTCCTTTCAACCCTCTCATCCCCTTCATCTCCTCTTGGACCTGTTGGAGGTCCCTGGCCACAGCAGAGACCTTGGCCTGCACTGGGCCATTAATCATACTGTCAAAATTTCTGAGCTTGCTGGCAACAGAACCTACTGTCTCTCGGTGGTCATCAGCCCTAATCAGTGCAATGTAGGTAGCAAATTCAGGTGGCCCCAGGGTTGCCAGATCCCACAACATCTGCCCTGTGCACCTGACTTTGTCAGGGTCATTGTCATGCTGTCCATCCATCCCAAAGAGTACCTCTAATACTGCCACTTCCCTCAGCTGCTGGATCCCTTCATCAATGGTCTTCCAGCGCATTCTATGGTGGTGCTCCTGCATTCTCTCTTTGGATAAACTTCTCTCTCACACTCATTAGAAGCCGTTCCCAAAGGGAAAGGAGGCCTTGCTCCCTTACGAATGTCTGGTCCACACCTGAGTCCTGGGACAAGGATCCCAAATTCCTGGCCTCAGTGCCATCCAGTTGTACACCTCTCCCCATAAGGTCCCAGACACGAAGTAACCAGGTTGTAAAAGGCTCACGGCCCCGTCGCACAATGTCTTTTCGCAGGTTACGGAGAGGTCATATGAGAGAGACTCGGTGACAATCTCAACCTCTGGCTCCCTTGCTGACTGTGAGGACCCTCCTGGCTGATCCCCACTATCTAGGTGCTTTGTTTTAATCTTAGATTTCCGAGTTTCCACAGGGGCAACTGCTGCTCGCTGTGGCTGCCCCTGTGATCCAGCTGGAACCTGGACAGATGTAACATCTACGGGTTCCCTGCAGCACCATCAGACTCTCCCTCTTTAGGCAGAGGGAGGGTTTCTCACTAGCTGGGGAAAGGTGCTCCTTCAACACCTGGCCCATGTCCCGTATCTCCTTCACTAGAACCCCCACCCACTCTGGCTGGTTCATTTCTGCAGGGCTGTGGGGCAACACCAGGCTCTGGGGCAGCATGTCTAGTCCCTGGGACAGGGGCAGGCTCTGGGGCAGCATCCCTCACGGTTGTTATCCAAGCCAGTATTCCCTTGTTTCTGAATGCTAAGTAAAGCAGGCCCATCAGCAACACCAGCCACGGAATAATAATACTAGCAATTAAAGCAAATCTGAAATCCTTGAAAACTGGTGGGGTAGCCTCAAAAACTGGGTGACAGGTTGGGAGAAAATTTCCCTTGCATTCATTGCCTCACAGTAAGTACCATTGTTGAAATAATCCCAGAAACACGCAGTTAGAGTACGATAGCTCAGGATCCATGTGGCAAATTTCCAGAAAAAACTAAAAACCCATGAATTCCTGACAAAATCAATCCAAAACAGAAATCGGATCATAGCTACAATAAATTTGGTGAGGGGGCCCATATTCAAAAAGGGCTTGCAAATGGGAGAGAAATATCTGTGACCACGTGAGCCCAAACCAGATTAAACTAGACAACATGTTGCTGCTTAAGAGCTGCTACTCCTCCCTTAACTCGCCTTTTAATGCCCTCAGCCCCACGTTACGCCAAAATCTGTCCTGGTTTTAGGACAGAGTTCTGCCAAAAACGGCAGAAGTTCCCTTGAAATAGAGAAATCAATGTCACCCTCCGAGTGTTATAATTGTTTCAAATCAAGGACTCAAGGCGGAGATAAGGAGGTAAAAGTAACAGCTCTTTACTACTCTAACTCACAGCACAAGTAGAAAACAACAGTAATTATTAAAAATTACCGACGAAAAAACAGAAGAAAAAGTCAGTTGTAGTCCTTTCTTAGACGCGGACACACTCGGTCTGTGTCCGTTCCTGGGGGTGTAACTGTAGCAGGGCCAGCACAGCTGCAGGCGAGGCGGGAGCCAGGGAGGTGGAGGGAACAGCCGCGGCCGGGCTGGCTCAGGTGAGAGCTCTTCACTCCGATCCTGTGTCCAGATGAGCAGTGTATTCCCAGAGGTAGGAAGTATTTGGTCTTTGGTGGTCAGCAGCGCCTCCGAGGTAGCAGGGCAGATGCTGGGCAGCTGAAATGCAGCCGGCTCCGGTCTCCTCCTCCTCACCCCGCCGAGCAGACTGGAGAAGTTCCCCCTCTCCCCCGGAAACAGCCGGGCCCTCCAGAAGCCTCGTGCTCCTGAGTAGCTCCCCGCCCCCCCCGCTCCCCCGAAATCCGCATTCCTCCGGGTAGCTCCGGTCCCACCCACCCGCCCATCCAGGGCCATCAAAACCCTGGGCACAGCCGGCGGGTTCTGTTAGCATTACAATGGGAAAAAATTCTCCCCACTCATACATTGAAGGAACACAATCCCAACCTTCAACATACCCCCCTTTCCTGGGCAGTTCCTTAAAATCAATTTGCCATTGCTGCCCAGGTCCACAACCTTTCCCAATTTGTCCAGTTTCAGGCTTTGGAAATTTTTTAGGATTAGTTCGGAGGCAAAGACCACACTGATGAGTTACTTGTGTTACTGTGCCTTGTAATTTTCTAGCCAGAATTCTATCCTTTAAATAATTGTATAGGGCGTCCATTCCCCAATGTTTTCTCATGTTCTTTTAGCACAAGTGACCACAACAAGTAAGAAGGTACTAACAACTTTTCCTTCTTTGGTTACAGCCCACCCTTCCTGGTTATAAATTGCTTCTTCCTCCTTAATAAGTTTTTTATCCTTTTTGTTATGTACTGGCTTACCTTCAATAGAGATCTTTTCATCTGGAATTAATGCTACCTCGACTATTTCATTGGGTACCTCACCTTTGGCTGTGTCTTTTGCCTCTCTGTACACCAGCATATTTCCTTCTTCCAATTCTGAGCTCACTTTTTGATATGCTTTGATGTGCATAATAGCTACCTTTTCAGGTAAGTGAACTGCATCTAATAGCTTTAGTATTTCTTGTGCATGTTTAATATTTTTCCCTTGTGAGTTTAGCAGTTCTCTTTCTTTCCAAATAGCTCTGTGTGCATGAACCACTCCAAATGCATATCTTGAGTCGGTATAAATGTTGATTTTTTTTTCCTTTTGCCACCTCTAAGGCCCGGGTTAAGGCGATTATTTCAGCTTTTTTTGCAGAGGTATTTGTTGGCAATGGTCCAGACTCTATTACCTCTCTGCTTGTGGTAACTGCATAGCCAGCATGTCTTTTTCCACGGATGACATAGCTGCTCCCATCAGTGAACCAGCTCTCAGCGTCCTCGAGCGATGTCCTTCAGATCCGGGCGACTGGAGTAGGTGGCTTCAATGGTCTCCAGGCAGTCGTGGATCACTGGTTTTCCCATACTCCTGATCTGGAAGTCCCAGGGCTGGAGCTGACATGAGAACCTTCTTTAGTTGGTTGAAGGCTCGTGTTGCTTCTGTTGTCCACTGAAGATCCCTGCTCCCTTCCGTGATTGAGGCATACAGGGGTTTAATGAACAATCCATAGTTATAAATCCACAGTCTGCACCACCCCGTCATGCCTAGAAAGGTTCTCAGTTCTTTTACTGTCTGGGGTTTTGGGGTTTGGCATATTGCTTCCTTACGCTCTTGCCCCAAGGTCCTTTGTCCAGCACTCACTTCATAGCCCAGGTAAATCACTGTTTGTTTCACCATCTGGGCTTTCTTTTGGGATATCCGATACCCCTGCAGGCCCAAAAAGTTTCGGAGGCTTACCGTCCAATCCACACGCGCCTCTTGGGTCCGGGTGGCTATTAAGAGGTCATTCACATACTGAAGCAGCTGTCCTTCTCCTTGTGGGGGTTCCCAAGACTCCAAATCCTTTGCCAGCTGTTCTCCAAATATGGTAGGGGAGTTCTTGAACCCCTGGAGTAGTACACACCATGTGAGCTGAGTTTTATGTCCAGTTTTGGGATTCTCCCATTCAAATGCAAAAATGTTCTGGCTGGCTTCATGGAGAGGGAGGCAAAAGAAGGCATCCTTCAAATCTAAAACAGTAAACCAGGTTAGTTCAGGTGTTAAAAGAGTTAACAAAGTGTATGGGTTAACAACCACTGGGTATAAATCCTCAGTTATCTTACTAACAGCTCTTAAATATTGTACTAACCTGTATGATCCATCAGGCTTTTTCAGGGGCGAAATAGGAGTATTAAAATCAGATTGACACTCTTTTAATAGTCCTATTTGCAAAAAGCTTTCAATGATTGGGCTAATTCTTTCTCTGTCTTCCCTTTCCAAGGGATATTGTTTGACCCTTACCGATTGTTCTCCTTCTTTAAGCCGGATTTGTACTGGTGGAGCATTCTTTGCTCTTCCTGGTATATTAGAGGCCCACACTCCAGGGAACACCTGATCTTTTATTTTCTTAATAATTTCTTCTTTATTTTCAACTTCAACTTTTTTGATTATTAGCATTAAACTTAACAATTCTACATATTGTTGATCTTTTACCTCCAAACTAATTTCCCCATTTTTAAATATTATCACTGCTTCCAGCTGCTCTAGCAGAAACCTGCCTAAAAGTGCAGATGGAGCATTAAGCATATAAAAAAATCGATTAATTCCCCACTGTTTCCCCAATTTATACTTTAATGGTTTACAAAAGTATGCTTTTTCAGGTCGGCCAGTCGCCCTTTCACATTTTTTGTATTATTGCTACTAGTTTCTTTGTCCCTGGTTTACACCCCTCTTCTCGATTGCTGGAAACTCTCCATGCCTCATTTAGCACAGTCTCCAAGTTCTGACTTGCTGGGCCTCACATCTTCTGGAGCTTTCACCTGATGTCACTTGTAGATTGCCCTAAAAACAAGTTTACCAATTGTTGTATTCCCTCATCAGATTCAGGATCCAGGGTGGTGTGTCGACGCATTGCCTCTCGCACCTGGTCTAGAAATTCAAAAGGAGTTTGAGAGGAATTTTGTTTAGCAGCATAAACATAAAATAGCATAACATAAAATAGGGTGCATACAGTTGAGTTGGCTCTTGTGTTTCAGGAATTGAGGGTGGTTTAATTTTTTTGTCTCTTCTTCTTGAGTTTCCATACAATATACTTTGTTAGGATGTGTACACCTTTGATTTATTGAGCATGTGCTGCAACACTTCTTGGGTTTTTCTTTATTAGCTTTATTATCTTTCTTGAGGGCCAACACTGAAGAGTCAGAGGGTGGTCTAATTCCACAAGCCCTTTGCCACTCAGGGTGATTCCTAACGATGAAAAACATGTCAGCATAAGGACTTCATGCCACTTCTGCTCACACCTAAGGAAAAGCATCAGCTGTAACAAAGTGTTATAGTCCAACGTTCCTGATGGGGTCTACTTTGCCCCCTCCTCAAGTTCATAAAGTGGCCACCACCGTGTGCACTACTTAATAAGCTCTCTTTTAGTTTCTGTATCCTTATGATCCACCAGCTCTTTCCAATATGCCAAAACACATCCTAAAGTACTACCTTTAGGAGCCCCTTTGCTTTCACTTGCCCCCATACTGAAAATTTTTTCCTCTTAATGCCTTTTAACCTTATCCCAGCTCTGGAGCTTCACCTGGCAGTAACTTGGTACAAAGATCTTCCACTTATACACTTGTCTGACCCACAATTCTCAACAAACTACACAATGAAACACAACTCAGGGGTCACAGTCACAGCCCTCCCTTGGACAGGGAAGTTCTTTTATCCTGGGATCCCCCTCCCTGGATCAGTGCTCCCAGAAGCCTTGCCCTGGTGATGTTGATGGTGGATGTCTCCTTAAGAGGTCTGGGCACAGAGAAGAATGAGCACCTTGAGGGCTGGCCCTATTTGGACAACCTGCTCTTCCACCCCAACCTCACCATGTCTGACATCACCCACCTTTTCGGAGTGACATCTTAAAATATTAAAGAAAATTACTGGATTTTCTTTATAATTAATTAATATATATAATAATATATATATAATAAAATAATTAAAATAGATTTCTTAAAAAAAGGTATATATGTATTTTTAATATTTATATTATTATTATTTTATTGCCTTTTTTTAAATATTCATATTATAAACTCTATACATTTTTAGCAACCGAAAAAATTATTGGTCATTGCTTCATTAATTAATTGACCACTATTGGCTATTGATTTCTTCCTTTTCATGCTAATTAGTCTTTTTATTAGTCCTTTTGTATTCTTTTTAATCATTTTCTCACACATGGTAAAAAGGGCCACTTTGGGGTACACGGAGACATTTCTGGGTCACATTTGGGGCTGTTTTGGGTCTGGGGATGGAATTTGAAAGGAAGTTGAGGGTCAGAAGGACACTTAGGGGCATTGAGAGGGTACTGAAGTAGTACTCAGGTATCCTAAGAGAAAATCTGGGCAGTGGCAACTGGAATTCCAGGGGGGCACCTGGAGGTCAGGAAGGGGAATCTGGGGCCCTTTGGGGTCCAGGCGGGCACTTGGGGGCTCTGGTAGGGCTCTCTGGGGCGCGGGAAATGATGGGAGTTGCAGGTGCAGGAATAATATGGTTTAATGGAACCACAGAGCATCACAGGAGTTCTCGGCACAGCTGCAATGTCTCTCGGTGTGGCGCAGTGCATGACGGGACATGAAGTCAAGGCTGGAATGGCGCTCTACAGGAACAGTGGAGCATGATGGGAGCTGTAGTCCCGGAAGTGGCTCGAATCGGGTGTTTTGAGGTCCAGGAAAGCACCTGGGGGGCACTTTTGCATCAGAGCTGTGACTAGAGGTCCTCAGGGAGGAACGTATATGGTTCGGGAGCACTTGGGGGGAGCTTGGGGAGCTCTAACTGGGCTCTTTAGGGCGCGGGGTAAGGCAGGAGTTTTAGGGGTGGAAATGTGTTATGAGGGACTCTGAAGCTGCTGGGGATGAGAGGAAATGAATTCCCGGAAGTGGCTGTAATGGGCATCCATGAGGTTTGGAGTATTCAGAGGATTTGTGGACTCTTTTGAGGTGGTCCCAAATGGGCTCTGAGGGGGCACTTATGAATCCTGGAGGGTCTGGGGGACACTTATGGGACATGTGGAAGGCGGATACCAGGGGTTCTGTGGGGCACAGAGCATGATGGGTGTTGTAGTCCCAGCTCCAATGGGGCTAAATCGGGCTGTGGGGCATGATGGGAGTTGTAGGCAAAAAGAAAATATGGCACCGCCATCAGGCACCGCCCCTGAGTCCCCGATCCCTGGCGCTGATTGTCTGTGGGCGGTGATGGGCAGAAGTGGGAGCAGCACATTCAACCCCTCCAGTCCCTCCCAGGCCAGCCCAGTTATTCCCCAGTACAGCCCAGTACGTTCCCAGTGCCCCTCCAGTCCCTCCCAGTAAAGACCAGTTCATCCCCAACAGAGCCCAGTGCAACCCCAGTGCCCCTACAGGCCCTCTCCAAGTACACCCAGTCCCTCCCAATAAACCTGAGTTCATTCCTCTATTCCCTTCCAGTTTCTTCCAGTGTCATCCATAGTACACCCCAATGTCTCCCAGTCTCCCCTACAGTGTTCCCAGTTTGTCCCAGTATCCCCAGTTTCACTCACAGTATCCCCAGTTTGCCCCAGTATTGCCCAGTATCACTCCCAGTATGTCCCAGTATGTCCCAATCTGTGTCTCTGTGCACCTCCAGAGTCCATCCCAGTCCACCCAGATTCCCCACCCCAGCATTCCCCGTGTTTCCAGGTTGTCCCAGTCCTCCCCAGTATCACACCCAGCGTATCCCAGTGTCTCCCATAGAGTTCCCACTGTTCCCAGTATGGCCCAGTCCACTCAGTATCACTCCCACTATGTCCCAGTGTCTCTCCCACAGAGTTTCCAGTGTTCCCAGTATTTCCCAGTCCTCCCCAGTGTTTCCAAGGAAACTTGAACTTCTCCACATGGCACCCAAACCCAGCAGTGGGGTCAGTGCAGTGTCCATGGCCAGCCCTGTTGGGGCCCAGTGCGGTTGGGATGATGATCCCCCTCACAGGGCCCAGGCAGCTCTGGGGGTTTCTGGATTTTGGGCACACCTGGGGGAGTTGTCTTAATGGGGAAATTCAATTTTAGTTGTCTTAAAAAAAAAAAAAAAAAAAAAATAAAAATAAAAAAAAAAAAAAGGAAAAAATTCTTTTCTAATGCAGCCAGTTCTCCAACAACGGGTCCCAGTGAGGACAGACAGGGAGGTTGGGCATGGAGAGGCTGCCCACAGGTCAGACCTAAAGGCACAGATTCTCGAGCAGGCCAGACCTCCTGAGAGAGCCCCTGGATCAATATCAACACAGAATCCCGTCACCTTTCAAAGCAGTAAAAATCTTTAAAATAGGAATGCGTTAAAGTCTTTGACATATTTCTCCATAAGAAGTTGAAAATTTCCCTGATGAACTCCTAGACCAGAGGGAAATCAGAGCAGAGCCATGGTTTGTTCCCCAAGA
>JAREIS010002531.1:0-11211 GCA_030060385.1 Muscicapa striata striata | reverse complement strand
GGACATGGTCCTGTGGAGCTAGTCCAGAGGAGGGACAAAATGCTCTAAGGGCTGGAACCCCTCTGCTTTGGAAACAGGCTGGGAAGCTGGGGGAGTTCATCCTGGAAGAGAGAAGGCTCCAGGAGACCTGATTGCTGCCTTTCAGTACCTTAAGGGGGCTTGTAAAAATGGGACAGAATTTTTAGTGGGGCCTGTTGTGACAAGACCGAGGGGGAATGGCTTTAATCTAAAAGATGGTAAATTCAGACTAGACATAAGAAAGACATTTTTTACACTGTGGGTTTTGAAAGCCTGGCACAGGTTACCCAGAGAGGTGGGCATCCACCTCTGCAGACATTCAAGCTCATGCTTTGAGCAACCTGATGTAGTTCAAGGTGTCCCTGCTGACTGCAGGACATTGGATTAGATGGCCTTTAAATGTCCCTTCCAACTCAAGCCATTCTGTGCTCCTGTGCACCTTCCAAGCAGCGCTGGATTAATGCCGGGGTGACGATGCTGGCACCTGTATTTTGGTAGTTGTGCCATTTAGCAATTGGCCAAGAGAGGATTGATGGGCTGGACAGTGAAGTCTGCAAACAACAGACAGTGTGCTCAAGGAGAAACAGGAGAGGAACACGGCTTCCAGTTCAGATAAATGCCAGCATTCTGCTGCTCATTCCTGGTTAAGAAATAAAGGAGTGTCCTGAATGTGCTTTCATGTGGGTGCACTATTGGCTGTACCAGTACTTGTGTTAAGTAAAACAGGTAAGTTGTTACAGCTTCTTGCCCCATTTATCACTGGATAAAACTCAAATACTGCATTGCTCCATGTCTACTTTCTTCCAAGTAAAGGCAAATTCTGTTTGTTATTGAGTGGGACATACTCTCTGCTCAAAAGCAAATTCCCTTTGCCATTCACACAATGTTGATTTGCTCTAATGGGACTCTAGTTAAGACCTATCTCTCACTGTAATTAAGGCTGATGCATTGTGAGGTCAAGTGCTGAGTAATTAGTCCTGGTGTCTGGCATTGTAGAGAGTTTTTCTGTAATTAAATGACATTTGAAGACAGGTGTAGTTGTTGGGGGTTAAGGTTTTGCTCCTTTAATGTATGAGTTTGGAGAATTTTTTCCCATTGTAATGCTAACAGAACCCGCCCGCTGTGCCCAGGGTTTGTGATGGCCCTGGACGGGCGGGTGGGTGGGACCGGAGCTGCTCGTAGGACCGCGGGGGCTTCTGGGCGGGGCTACCCAGAGGAGCGCATGGGCTGGGGCAGGGGCACTGCGGCTTCCGGCGAGAGAGGAGTGAGGAGGCACCTGCTTGGCCCGCACCGCACGTGGGGGAGAGGCAGACAGCCAGACCCTGCTGCCATCAGCTGTCCTGCTACCTCGGAGGCACTGCTGACCACCAAAGACCAAACGCCTCTTGCCTTTTGGGAATACAGCTGATCTCCAACACTACAGTGAGTGAGGAGCTGCTCCCACCTGAGCCAGCCCGGCCCCGGCTGCTGCCCCCCCCCTCCTCGCTCCCGCCTGCGCTGCGGCACGTGTTACAGCCCCGGGGACGGACACAGACCGAGTGTGTCCGCGTCTAAAGAAGGGACTAGAACCGGGTTATTTTCTTCTGTTCTTTTTGTCGGTAATTTTAATAACTGTTGTTGTTTTCTACTTGTGCTGTGAGTTAGAGTAGTAAAGAGCTGTTACTTTTACCTTCTTATCTCTGCCTTGAGTCCTTGATTTGAAACAATTATAACACTCGGAGGGGGGTGAAATTGATTTCTCTATTTCAAAGGGAAACTTCTGCCGTTTATTGGCAGAACCCTGTCCTAAAACCAGGACAGCACTCAACGTGGGGCTTGAGGGCATCGAGAGATAAAAAGAATAACAATTCTTGAATAACCTAAGTTTTGTGTGCTGGATATAGAAACCTCATTTAGGTGGCATCATGTGGTCTAGCTTACCCTGGTTCAAGTGGCACGTGGTTGTAGCTACATTTCTCCCATTTGCAGGCCCTTATCTAAACATGGGTCCTATAACTAAGGCTACTGTGTCTGTTATCCAGTTTGCTTTATGGGTTAATAAGGTGAGGAATTTGTGGGTTTTTAGCTTCCTTTGGAAGGTGGGTACATGGATTCAGGGATATCACACAGTAACTGTTTGGTTTTGGGGTTACTTTAATAATGGGACCTACTGTGAGGGAGTAACACCAGGGCAAATTTTCTCCCAACCCTTCACCCAGTTTTTTGGGTCTACCCCACCAGTTTTTGAAGGGTTCAGATCTCCTCTGAATATTAATGATACCAAACAGTGGCTGGTGTTGCTGATAGGCATGTTCTGTTTAGCATTCAGAGACAAGGGAACATTGGCTTGGATAACAACCCTGATACCTACCCCAGGAAATAGAGGTGCTGCCCCAGAGCCTGACCCTACCCCAGAGACTAGGAATGCTGCCCCAGAGCCTGATCCTGCCCCACAGCCCACTGCAGAAAGGAACCACCCGGAGTGGGTGGGGGTTCTAGTGAAGGAGATAGGCCAGATATTGAAGGAGCACTTTTTTCCAGCTGGTGAGAAACCCTCCCCTGCCCTGAAGAGGGAGAGTCTGATGGTGCTGCAGTGGAACCCGTAGATGTTACATCTGTCCAGGTTCCAGCTGGTCACAGGGGCAGCCACAGCCAGCAGCAGTTGCCCCTGTGGAAACTAGAAAATCTAAAATGGAAACAAGGCACCTAGATAATAAAGATCAGCAAGGAGGGCCCTCACAACCAGCAGGGGAGCCAGAGGTTGAGATCATCACCGAGTCCCTCTCATATGACAGTCTCTGTAACCTGTGAAAAGACATTGCACGGCGGGGCCGTGAGGCTTTTACAACTTGGTTACTCTGGGTCTGGGACCTTATGGGAACAGGTGTGCAACTGGATGGCACTGAGGCCAGGAATTTGGGACTCTTGACCCAGGACTCAGGTGTGGATCAGGTATTTTTAAGGGAGCCAGGCCCCCTTCCCCTCTGGGAACAGTTTTAATGAGTGTGAGAGAGAGGTTTGTCCACAAGGAGAGAATGCAGGAGCATCACCATAGAATGTGCTGGAAGACCCTTGAGGAAGGGATCCAGCAGCTGAGAGAAGTGGCAGTATTGGAGGTACTCTTTGGGAGGGATGGACAGCATGACAATGACCCTGACAAGGTCAGGTGCACAGGGCAGATGTTGTGGAATCTGGCAAACCTGGGGCCATCTCAATATGTGGACACCACTGAAGGCCCAGACAGAATTTGCGAGGACTTTTTTCAGGCTCTGAACTCTTTTTCTCACGCTGGGAAACCTTTTCCCAGGCTGAGACAGTTTCTCAGCTCCGGTCTGAGCCTTTCCCAGGATGATAACATTCGGGAAAAACAGAAAGGAATTAATAATAAAGATTAGCACCTGGTGTTGACTGAAAAACAGTTCTAATGCTACGTGACAGAACATGTTTTCTTCTATTGTCCAATGGACTGCTGTCCTGTTGGGGACGTGCGAACCATACTATAAATGTGGTTTGGTCTTTCAATAAATCGCTTCTTTACCCTCAAGCTCAAGAAATCTTTGTCGTTATTACACGCGACCCCTAGCGTATACAGTGACATCAATATACCACTTTTATTGCAATGATTAATGCTGATAACCACCAAGAGACAGTGGGTTCTGTTGCCAACAAGCTCAGAAATTTTGAGAGTATGATCAGTGGCCCAATGCAGACTCATGTCTCTGCTGTGGTTAAGGAACTCAAAGAGGAGTTTAAAGAGGAGATGAGAGGGATGAGGAAGGAGATGAGGAGGATCAATGTGGCACCAGTACGAGTCACAGGCCCCCAAGTTAGAGCCCAACACCCCCAGCTAGGGAGAGAGAGTACACCCCACGAGCTGACCTGTGGCTCTTTCTGCGTGACCATGGGGAAGACATGGGGAAATGGGATGGGAAACCCACTTCTGTCCTGGCAGCACAGGTGCGTCAGCTCAGGGAGGGAAGCACTAACCAAAGAGTTCTACTAAAGTGAAGGTGGCCTCAACCTCCCATAACCAAGGTGCAGGATATTAGAAAAGGGAAGATAATCTGTCAGATCCAGTTGAAAGAACCTCTATTATGTATGCCCAGGAAGGAAATAATAACCAGGGCTAGAGGGGCCCTGCCTCTAGCCAGGGAGAGGCATGGGATGACAGGATCTATTGGATCGTGTGGGTGCAATGGCCTGGCACATCAAAGCCACAGAAACATAGAGTGTTAGTTGATACTGGTTCATAGCTGAATTATTCCAGAGACAGTTTATTCTCCGAAGGGAGTTCAGGCTACAAATCCGTTAGATACAGGTAGAACAGAAGTATTTATAGATTTCAGAGGGATTCAGAAAGGAACCAATTAAAACACTAGTTAAATTCAATATCAATTATATTTCACTTAACACTCTAAAAAGAAACCAATCACTGCGCTAAGTTGAACACCAATAAAACTCTAAAGTGATAAGAAGTTTTCAGGCACATATGAGAACACGGAGTTGGGGTGAGTGGGGGCACATGAAGGTACAGAATGGGGTGTAACTGGGGTTAGGGCGGCAGGGGCAGGGAAACTCGTACACACGCATGGTGAGAGTGACTCGTTTGGAGCGACTGCGCAGAGAGAGAGTGGCTGTACAGGGTGGCTGCTGCCGGCTGCAATTGGAGGGGCCGGTGGCAGGGAGGCAGAGGCGGGTTTCGCGCGGCTGTGGGGGTGGTCAGCGAGATGGTCTCGAGCCGTCGGGGGGCAGGGACAGGAGGGGCCCGTGTGTGCGCGGGAGGGGGGGAGGAGGGAGCAGCGGTACTGCTCGGGGCTAGGGAGGAGGGAACCGGGATGGTGTCGGAGGAGAATGGGGAGGGTGAGCAGTGCCTCTGAGCCAGGAGAGACAAAGGATACATTGAGGTTGGAAGGGGGCAGCGGGGAATACTGTAGATTGCATGGAGTTACTTTCAAGGACGGTGACAGAGCAGACTGCTGTTTTATGGGGCTGTTTTGTGAGGCGGGGGTGGAAGAAGGTGCTGTCGGCGGGGGGGACGGCATTTACATTAGAAAGAGACAAATTCGGTTCAGAAGAAGATAAAGTTGCATTTTACGAGCACTAACGATTAGTTGAAATAAAGGAATAAAATAAGTAATTTTGAAGTCACCTTTAGTTTGGAGCTGGTATATACGAGTACCAACAAGATTCCAGTAAGTTTCAGAGCAGATAGAGTCAGAGTTAGCATCAGGGAACTGTTTAAGTAACCATTTAACAAATTTTTTAAATTATTTTTGAAATTTTTTTCCCAGAAAGTTTACAATTATTAGTAGAAAGCAAAGATAGAATTTGGGAATAAAGTCTTTTCTATGGGAGTAAGGGAAACAGTGAGAAAAAGCTCCCATAGCCTCGAAACAAACAGCAGAGAAAAAAAAACAGAAAAGTTGACCCCTAAATAAAAGCTCATGAGTAATTGCTGAAAATTCTCACCAATTTTTCAGCTGAAGGGTCTTCTGCTTGTTGCTGACAGGCGTCCAAGTCTCAGCTCCGGAATTCTGAGGTTGCTTGGAGTATTTCTTAAAAAGGTCAGCTTTTTAAAACAAAACCTTACTTTTTTAAGAAAAGCGGCGTGAGAAAATGGAACTGCAGATTACTGCGCCGTTTACCAAAACTACTCTTTTCAGGGTAATTTATCATTCGGACGCCACTATGTAGCGTCGGAGGGCCAGGGTTAAGCTAGCCCCCAAGGTGCTACATGAACCCAGATAGCTCAGGGGGTTAAAAGTGGCCCTTTGGCTACCTGCCAGCGAGGAAAAGACTGAGACCTGTAGCTGAATTATTCCAGAGACAGTTTATTCTCGAAGGGAATTCAGGCTACAAATCCGTTAGATACAGGTAGAACAGAAGCATTTATAGATTTCAGAGGATTCAGAAAGGAACCAATTAAAACACTAGTTAAACTCAATATCCAATTATATTTCACTTAACACTCTAAAAGAAACCAATCACTGCACTAAGTTGAACACCAATGAGACTCTAAAGTGATAAAAAGTTTTCAGGCACAAATTGTCTCATGTGAGAGGAATTTTCTTTGTTTTCTCAGGAGAGAACTTCCCATGGATATTTTCTTGTTAATGCTCCAGCTGTTTGTCCCTTCCCCTGTCCCAGTATCTACCTTGTATCCACGCCCACCTCCACTGCCCCTCCAAATGGCGCACGACAGCAAGTGCTGATGGGATAGCATTCAGTGCTAAAACCCTAAAAACAACCAGCCAGTAAAACATCTAAGACTAAAAATGGCACTCCCAGGTTGAGGAGACAGTGAAGAAGATGAAAACACCCACCAGAGCCTTTTCCCCTTGTGGCCATGACGTGAGCAGCACTTGGCCGGCATGACACCCCTATACCAAGAGGCACCAAAGGTCTCCTGGGGACTCTCCCAGGATGGCAGCCCTGGCTCTGCTGCACAGCAAAGCTGAACTCCTCCTCCTCCTCCGCATCGTCCATCGGGAGCAGCGGCGCTGTGTGCGACCCCTCAGGCCCCAGCCAGAGCTGATTTTCAATAAAGACCTTGAAAAAGGAGCTGGTCTCCTGGCCCATTCACTACAGAGACCAAGACTGGGAACAGAACTGACACCAGAACTGAGAACAGCACCGCTCCAGAACTGGAACTAAGGCTGGGACAGAGACTGAGACTGAAACCAGCCCCAGAATTTGCACTGGGACCAAGACTGAGACCAGCACTGACACTGGGACGGGCACCAGGAGAGCTCCAGGACTGCTCTGGGACCAACAATGGCACCGGGAGAACTCCAGGACTGAGACTGAGACCGGCACCGAACCAGCACCAAGACTGGCACCGCACCAGAACTGAGATTGGCACTGCTCGGTACCACAACCAAGACTGAGATTGGCACTGGGAGCACTCTGGGACAAATGCCAGCATCAGTACCACCACTGGATCTGGGACTGCTCTAAAACCCAGACCAAGACTGATACTGAGTCCAAGACTGAAAACAGAACCGGCACCAGCACCGAGACTGGCACCGCCACTGGACCCAGACTGAGACCAGCACTGTGGAAGCTGAGACTGAGAGTGCTGTGGATTTAATTGGCATTTGCAGTTTGATAACCAGGATGCCTTGGCAAGAACAAACAGATATTTGATGATTACAAGAAGATTGGATCAAGACTGGCAACAGGCAAGGAGACTGAAATAAATAAGTAGAAATGTAAAGTTTTTCTGGGTGATGTTTAACCCAATGAATGTAGCCAAAAATTCTTGCCTTCCTAAAAATGGTGTATAAGCAAATGTAGCTCACAAGAAATTTGGATTCTGATCACGAGTCACTAGTCCCTGTCTCTCTCTCAATCATCAATACAATCACTAGAGACTGGGACCGAGATGGGCATCAGAACCAGGATGGAGATCAAGACAGGGACCAGAACCAACACCGAAACCAAGACCGGCACCTCTTCAAGACGGGCACTGGGACTCAGACCCAGACCAAAATCGTCCCCAGAACTGGCACTGGGACCAAGACTGTAACCATGACGGACACTGGGACCAGCACTGGGAGCGCTCCAGGACTGCTATGGGACTGGGACCAGTAATGGTACCGGGAGAACTCTGGGACTGAGATTGAGAGTGGCACCAGCACCAGAAGTGAAACTAGCACTGCTCCAGGACCGGGCCTGAGACTGAGTTTGGCTCTGGGAACACTCCAGGACCAACACCTGCACTGGTACCTGCACTTGGACCAGAACCATTACAAAACCAAGACTGAGAGTGAAACCAGAACCGGCACGACACCGAGACTGACACCGCTATAGAACCAAGAAGGAGACAGAGACCAGAACCGCTTTGGGGTCGAGATTCAGACCATGACTGCAATCAGCACAAGGAGCGCACCAGGACTGCTCCAAACTGAGACTACGACTGGGATCGGGACAGAGACTGACACTGGGAGCGCTCTGGGACCACCATGTTCATTGTGGGGAGTTTTGGCTCTGCCCCCACAAGGGACTGGGCAGAACTGGGAGGGACCCCTCGGTGGGGCAGGACCCCCTCGGTTCACATCGTTCTGGTGCAGCTAAACCAGTCCATATAGTCCTAGTTTGTACAATCCCAGACCATGTGACCACAATTTGTACAATCCCAATTTGCATGGCCCTGATCCACGTGATCCCAGTTTGCATAATCCCAGCCTGCATGGCCCTGATCCATCTGGTCCCAGTCTGGAGGATCCCAGTCCATGTGATCCCAGCCCCCATGATCCCAGTCTGCATGGTCCTGCATGGCTCACACTGCCAGGCTCTGGAATTCCAGTTCCCAGCCAGAAAAACAAGGGCTTTGCCCTTGAAGGCAAAGCTCTTCACGAGGGGCCAAAAGCCAAGTGCAGCAAGATCTTACAGGGACATTTCACTGCCAGCCTTCAGAACTTCACCCATGGCTGTTGCAGCTCCTGCACTGGGAACTGAATCAGGGCAGGGTCTTTGGTGGGAGCTGCCCTGGGTCAAGGGAGACCCTGAGAGAGAAACAGAGCAGGCAGAGAGAGGCAGGAGAGAAAGGAGGACACAAACACAATCAGCTGAGAAGGTGCCACTGCAAACAGAACTAGAACTGACTGAAAGAGAATGGGACAGAAATCAGGAATTGTGAAAGTTTTATTTACTATCAAATCCATCCCACCCAGCCAGCCCCACACAATCCCGATCCCACCGCTCGAAATTTGGATCCCACTTCTCCCAATCTCCTTCCACTCCCTTCTCACCCTGGCAGCTCTGGAATCCAGGAAGGTTCGTGTGTGATTGAGTTCTTTTGAGGAGGGAACAAGGCACTTTGAAGTTGGATTGAGCCCTTTTCAGTGAAAATTGAGGTGTTTTCTGTGGGATTTGAGTGGTTTTGAGATGACAGATTGATCCCTCTTGCCTTTTGGAGTAGAATGAGATGGAGAGAAATATTAAGACCAAAAGAAAAGGATAACCACCCAGGTGTGTTCCCAACATGGATCCCAGGGAATGTGGGTCGCCAGGGCTCTGCCCAACGTGGCTCCTGCAGTGGGGGATGGAGTTGGAGCAGCGCACGAAGCTCTTCCCTCACTCGGGCACTCACAGGGCTTCCCTTACCGGTGCCTCCGTTGGTGTCTGGTCAAGTTTGAGCTCTGGGAGAAGCTCTTCCCACACTCCTCACACTCATAGGGCCTCTCCCCGGTGTGGATGCGCCTGTGGGTGATGAGGTGGGAGTTTTTCCTGAAGCCCTTCCCGCACTCAGAACACTCGTAGGGCCTCTCCTCTGTGTGTGTCTGGTAGTGATGGAGGAGTTCAGACCTGGTGCGAAACCTCTTTCCACACTTAGAACACTCGTAGGGCCTTTCCCCAGTGTGGATCCTTTGGTGGCAGATTAGGTTGGAATGCTGCCTGAAGCCCTTCCCACAGTCCTCACACTTGTAGGGCCTCTCCCCAGTGTGGATCCTTTGGTGGCAGATTAGGTTGGAATGCTGCCTGAAGCCCTTCCCACAGTCCTCACACTCGTAGGGCCTCTCCCAGTGTGGACCCTCTGGTGGGTGATGAGGTTGGAGCTCTGCCTGAAGCTCATCCCACACTCCTCACACTCGTGGGGCTTTTCCCCGGTGTGGATGCGCCGGTGTTTGGTGAGGGTGGAGTTTTCCCTGAAGCCCTTCCCGCAGTCGGGGCAGCGGAAGGGCTTCTCGCCTGTGTGCGTGCGCTGGTGCTGGAGGAGATTGCTCCTGGTGTGAAACCTCTTCCCACACTCTCCACACTCGTAGGGCCTCTCCCCAGTGTGAATTCTCTGGTGGTGGATCAGGAGGTACCTCCATCTGAAGCTCTTCCTACACTCTGAGCACTTGTAGGGCTTCTCCCCATCACGAAGCTGCTCATGCACAACCAGGTCCGAGCTCTGGCTCCATCTCCGGCCGCCTGCCCGGCCCAGGCTGGGTCTTTCCTCCTCAGATCCCCGTGATCTGCGTTTGCAGCCCCTCCTGGTGCGGGATCTGCGCGGCTTTCCTCCCGTTGGATTCCTGCGCCATGGAGCCGCTGCAAACGGCCTCTTCCACGAGGTTCTGACGTGGGGGATTTGTCCTCCCTGGTCTCCGTGCTCAGCTCCTTGTCTGGGCGAGGAAGGACAAGGAGAGGATGGGATTTGCCTCCATGCCAGAGGGAAGGGGAAGGAGATCCCCAGCGCGTCCCCGGCAGGACGGCGTCGGCAGCGGGGCTCTCCTGCAGCCGGGCCGTGCTGGGCTGGGAGATGGAGCAGGACAGAGGGGGAAAGGGGCACTGACTTCTCCTCACCTGCCTGGGGCTCCTGGGCCATCTTCCTCCTCCTCGCAGCCTCCTCCTCCATCGGGTCAAAGGTTGGGAATGGGAAATCCTGGTTTGGGAAAACAAGGGATGAACACATTGTGTTGGGGGTTCCTCCTGCCCAAGTCCATCTCTAGAAGTCCTCGGGCATCTGGGGTCCATCAAAACCTCCCAAACACCAACATTCAGCCCTGAAAATGCATCCCAGGAGTTCCTGGGAATGGTCCCAGGACGGGATGGGCAGCGCGGGCTCTTGGCTGCCCCCACCCGCTGGGACCTGGGGAAAAGGAGAGGGAAACTGGGAAACTGGGGGCTGCAGATCCAAACTGGGGCTTGCTGGGAACCCTGGCGGGCGACTTCCAGCCCTTGGGGCTTCTCTCTGAAGATGTAGGAATGCAGAGAGGGGTGGGGGATCGGAACTGCAGAAGCCAACTGGAAGACTGGCATCTTGAGGACTGGACTGTGTGGCAATGGGACAACGTGTCACACTGGAATAGGGATAACTGGCACATGAAATACTGAGACTGGACTGGGAAATGGGACCCCACTGGGGAAGGAGACTGGGAGAAACTCGATCATCTGATGGACACGGGATGGACAGCTGGCACAGGGATCACTGGGGATACTGAAACTGGGAAATGGGAGCAACTGGAACCGACTGAAAATGAGAATGGGCCATGTCAACGGAACCACACTGGGATACGGAACGCTGTGCCAGTCATCACTGGGATGGAACTACTGGACTTCTAAGAGTGACTGGATCACACTGCAATCAACTGGGAGAATAATGGAAATTGCAACAACGGAATCTGGACTGGGAGTGAGTGGGAGCACTGGGCCCATGCTGGGAGTGAAAGTGTGGACACATTTGGAGCAACTGGGATAAACTGGAAGGTCCTGGAACCATGCTGAGGG
>JAREIS010002529.1:0-10064 GCA_030060385.1 Muscicapa striata striata | reverse complement strand
GGGAGGATTTGGGGGGACCCAAAAGGGGAATTTGGGGAGTCCTGAAAGGGGAATTTGGGGGTCCTAAATGGAGAGGGGTCCTAAATGGATTTTTGGGAGATCCTAAATGGGAGAAATGGAATTTGGGGGATCCTAAATAGGATTTGGGGGGTCCCAAATGGGGGAAATGGGATTTGGGGGATCCCAGTTGCGATTTAGGGGATCCTAAATGAGGGGAATTTTTGGGGTCCCCAAATGAGAGTTGGGGGAATTTTTTTGGGGTCCCCAAATGAGAGTTGGGAATTTTTGGGGGAATTTTTGGGGTCCCCAAATGAGAGTTGGGAATTTTGGGGGGAATTTTTGGGGTCCCTAAATGAGAGTTGGGGATTTTTTGGGGGAATTTTTGGGGTCCCCAAATGAGAGTTGGGAATTTTGGGGGGATTTTTGGGGTCCCCAAATGAGTTTTGGGCATTTTTGGGGGATTTTTGGGGTCCCCAAATGAGGTTTGGGGATTTTTGGGGAGATTTTTGGGGTCCCCAAATGAGTTTTGGGGATTTTTTGGGGCCCCCCCAAAGCGATCCCTAAATGGGAGAATCCATTGGGACCCCAATATGGGGGGGTCCCACACCGAGCCCCCCCCGCGCTCCGCATTTGGACTCTTCCGGCCACGCCCCCTCTGCCCGCAGCCAATCAGCTTCGAGTGGGCGTGGCCAGCGCGGGCCGGGCGGTTGGCGCCGCTGGGGGGGCTCGGTGAGATTGGGGACATTTTGGGACGTTTTGGGGACATTTTGGGGACTTTTGGGGACATTTTGGGATATTTCGGGGACATTTTGGGGGGGGTGGATCTGTGATCCCAAATTCCCGCATCCCCCTGTCCCTCCACCCCCGCCCCAATGTCGCCTGTCCCCAACCCGGGGGGGTGACACGGCCCCGGTGCCACCCCCTGCCCAGTGCCCCTTGTCACCGGTGCCCGTTGTCCTCCGGTGTCCCCTTCCCTGTCCTCCCATCCCGTGCCCTGTCCCTGTCCCGTGTCCCTCTGCTCCCGGTGCACCTGTCCCATGTCCTGTCCCTGTCCCTGCCCCTGTCCCCCTCCCTGTCCCTGTTGCCCGCGTCCCTGCTCCGCCCCGGTGCCCGGTTGCCCTGCCCGTGCCCGTCTCTGCCCTCGCGTGCCCGTCCCGGACCGCACCGGCACCTCCTAAACTCTTTGTGTGTGTGTTGGGCTGTGAGAACAACTCTTTGGGGTTACACACAATTTAAAACTTTAATTTTTGGGTTAGAAATCGGTGTGGGGAGGTGGAGGCTTGTCCGCGCTGTCGCGATAGCGGCGCTGTCGCGATGCGGGCGCTGAGGGCGCTGCGGCCCCGCAGGCTCCTGGCGGGTGGCGGCAGCGGCGGGGGGCGTCCGGCGAGGCCGCTGACTCGGGACACGATGAACCCGCGATCCGCGCGGGAGTACGCGTGCGCGCGCCCCCAGCGTCACCGCGCCTGGAGATGGAGCAGGAGCTGCGCAAGGTACCGAAAAACCCAAACCCGCCCGGGTGAACGGGATAACGGGGATAACGGAGCCGGGAGCGACAGCGCTGGTCGGAGCGGGAGAGCGCGGGGGGAACCGGAAAACGATCCCGAGCTGGGACAGGTCACGGAATCGGGAAAGCGATCCCGGCTGGGAACAGTCCGTGGGAACCGAGACAACTGTCCTGGACCCCTCACTGTCCCTCTCGCTGTCCCCTGGCTGTCCTGGCTGTCCCCTCGCTGTCCCTCGTGTCCTGGCTGTCACCTCTCTGTCCCCGCTGTCCCCGCAGGTGGCCGTGCTCTGTCTGGGGGATTTTGGGGTTCAGGATTTGGGGTAATTCAGAGTTTGGGATTTGGGGGTTCAGGGGTTGGGGTTGGGGGCTCCTGTGGGCTGAGAGCTCGGGGGGGTCCCGAGGGCACTGGGAGCACTGGGATGGGGTACTGGGAGTTACTGGGAGCCAACTGGGATCTACTGGGAATGAACTGGGAGCTACTGGGAATGAACTGGGAGTTACTGGAATGAACTGGGAGTTCCTGGGAGTTACCGGGAATGAACTGGGAGTGAACTGGGAGTTACTGGGAGGAACTGGGAGTAACTGGGAATAACTGGGAATGAACTGGGAGTTACTGGGAGTGAACTGGGAGTTACTGGGATTTATTGTGAGTTACTGGGGGTGAAACTGGGGTTACTGGGAGTTACTGGGAATTAACTGGGATTTACTGGGAGTTACTGGGAATGAACTGGGAGTCACTGGGAATCACTGGGAGTCACTGGCAGCACCAGGAGGCGCCACTCCTTCCCATGATGCCCCGCGCCGCCTCACAGGAAGGCGGATGTTCCTTTTCCCGCCTCCTGGCAGGGTGGCTTTACCCGCACTTTGACCAATAGGGCGCGCTGCCACGCCTCAGCAGGCGCGGATTCAGAGCGCGAGATGAAGCTGATTGGCGGCGCCAGCCAATCAGAACGCGAGCCGGGCGCTGATTGGTCGAGGCGGCGCGCTCAGCCAATCAGAACGCGAGGCGGGCGCGGTTTGGGCGGCGGCGGGAATGGCGGGCGAGCTGCGCGCTGAGGCGGCGCGGGAGATCCGCCGTGAGTCGGGGTTTTAATGGCGTTCAAGGCGCTTTTAAATGGCGATGAAAGGGTTTGAACGAGAGGCTGGAAGGAAGCGCGCGGGCACCCTCAGGGCTCGAGGCCCTTCCGTGCCGGAGCCGCCTCAGGCGGCGCCGCGCTCCCCTCAGGATTTCTCCCTTTCATGGGCTCCAATTCCCTCACGGAGCTTTTGTATCCTCAAACCCTCACTAGGCTAAATTTCCCTCAGGGGTGTTTAAATCTTATTTTTGGGATTTTTTTATATCTTCAAACCCTCACAATTGCTAAAATTTCCCTCACGGATGTTTTAAATCTTAATTTTGGGATTTTTCAAACCTCAAACCCCTCTCAGGCTCCAATTCCCCCTCACGAGTGTTTAAATTTTCTTTTTCACTTTTTTCAATTTTCAATTTTCAATTTTCACTTTTTCAAACCTTCAAACCCTCCCAGGCTCCAATTTCCCTTGTTCCCAAATCTGCCAAATGACCAAATTCCCAAATTCTCTTTTTTCCCCAAAATGACCCAAAATTCACAAATTCTCCTTTTCTTCCTAAATGACCCCAAATTTTTTCTCAAATCCTCAAAATTCTCATTTCACCCCCACAATGACCAATTCCCCACAAAATTCTGGTTTTCCTAAATGTCCAAAATCACTCCAAATTCTCCTTTTTTTTTTTTCTAGAATGACCTCAAAATCCCATCCAAAATTCCTTTTTCCAAATCCCCAAATTCTCATTTCTCCCAAAACCCCAAATTCTCCTTTTTCCCCAAATGACCCAAAATCCCTCAAAATCTCCTTTTTCTTCCAAAATGTCCAAAATCCCTCCAAAATTCTCTTTTTCCCCAGAATGACCAAATCCCAATTTACTTTCCTAAAGCTTTTCCTTTCCCAAAAATGACTCAAATCCCTACCCAAATCTTTTCCCCAAATGACCCAAAATCCCCTCAAAATCTCCTTTTTTTCATTCCAAAATGGTCCAAAATCTCCCAAAAAATTCTTTTTTCCCCACAATGACTCTAAATCCACCCAATTTTACTCTTTTTTTTCCTCAGAAGGACCCAAAATCCTCCTTTTTTCCCCCAAAATGACCCAAAATCCCCCTCAAATTCTCCTTTTTCCCCTTAAAATGTCCCAAAATCCTTCCAAAACTTCTCATTTTTCTCCCCAGAAGGCCCCAAAATGTACTCCTTTTTCCCCCAAAATGATCCAAAATCCCCCAAAATTCCCCAAAACTTCTCCATAGAATCCTGAAAATTCTCAAAAATGCCCAAAATTCACAACCCCCCAAAAAAATTTCAAAATCCCCCAAAAAAAAATTCCTCACAAATTTTTCAAAAAATCCACCAAAAAAATCACAAAATTTACCCAAAATCCCCAAAATCCTCCAAAATTTCTTCAAAAATCTCAAAATTCACCAAAAATGCCTGAAAAATTCCCTAAAAAATCCATAAAATTTCCCCAAATTCTCCAAAAATCCCCCAAAGTTCACCCCAAAAACCAAAAATTCACCCCAAAAAATCTGATAAAAATCTCAAAAAATCCTCTAAAATAAAAAAAAATCACAAAAATTTCAAAAAATCCCCAAAAATTCACCCAAATATCCCCAAAATCCCCAATTTTCCTTTTTCCCCCCAAAAATTCAAATTTCCCCCAAATTTTCAATCCATCCAAATTTTGGGAATTTCAGAATTTTTTAATTTTTTGTGTAAATTCTTTGAATTTTTATGAGAATTTCATTCAATTTTTTAATGGGAATTTTTTTATTTGTTGGAAATTCCCAAAATTCTCCCACAAATTCCCAATTTAATTTTTTTTTAATTTCTTATTCCCAATATCACAAAAATCCAAAGAAAATTCCCAAATTTTTGGTGGAATTCCCTAAATTTTTATAGAAATTTCTTTTATTTTTGCAGAAATTTCTTCAATTTTTATGGGAATTTTTTTTTTTGTTTTGGGGGAGGGAGGGGAATTCGAAAATTCCCCCAAAAATTCCCAATTTTATTTTTTTGGGAATTTCTCATTCCCAAAATTTCAGAAACCCAAGGAAAATTCCCAATTTTTTGGGGAATTCCATGGAATTTGTTTTTGTATTTTCTGTATTTTTGTGGAAATTTCTTGAACTTTTTTGTGAGAATTCCCAAAAATTCCCAATTTTTTTATTTTTTAAAATTTCTCAATATTCCCACAATTGCAGAAATCCAAGGAAAATTCCACTTTTTTTTTTTTTTTTGTTTGTTTTTGGGAATTCCTTGGATTTTCTTATTTTTAATTTTCTGGGTTTTAGTGAAAATTTCTTGAATTTTTTGTGAATTTTTTTATTTTTGTGAAAATTCCCAAAATTTCCATAAAAAGTCCCTTTTTTTTTTTTTTTTTCTTATTCCCAAAATTGCAAAAATCCAAGGAAAATCCCCAAATTTTTGGGGGGGAATTCCCTGAATTTTTGTAAGAATTTTCTTTATTTTTGCAGGAATTTCTTGATTTTTTTTTTTTTTTTTTTGTTTTGTTTAATTTTTGTGGAAATTCCCAAAAATTCCCCTTAAAATTCTCAATTTAATTTTTTTAAAATTTTTTTTTTTTTAATTTCTGATTCCCAGAACTTCAGAAATCCAAGGAAAAATGTCGGAATTTGGGGAATTCTGCTGAGCTGGCAGCGACCTGCAACAGACTGGGAGAGGTGCTGGCAACACATGGTGAGATCCAAACTGGGATGGACTGGGAGGGACTGGGATGGACTGGGATGGACTGGGATGGACTGGGATGGGATTGGGATGGACTGGGATGGACTGGGATGGGACTGGGATGGGACTGGGATGGGACTGGGATGGACTGGGATGGGACTGGGATGGATTGGGATGGACTGGGATGGGAACTGGGCTGGATGGGAATGGGAACTGGGCAATGGGAACTGGGAATGGGAACTGGGAATGGGAACTGGGAATGGGAACTGGGCAATGGGAACTGGGCAATGGGAACTGGGCAATGGGAACTGGGCAATGGGAACTGGGAATGGGAACTGGGAATGGGAACTGGGCAATGGGGTTGGTCCCAGAGGCTCTGGAGGAGCACAGGGAGGAGCTGGAAATTCTGGGATGTTCTGGAATTTTGTGGGAATTCCTGGGATTTTGATTGGAATTTTTTTGGATTTTTTTTTTAATTTTCGTGGATATTCCCTGAATTTTTGTGGGAATTTTTGGAGGAATTTCTTGAATTTTTGGTGGAAATTTCCTGAATTTTTGTGGGAATTTCATGGAATTTTATGGGAATTTTTATGGGAATTCTTTGGGTTTTTTTGGGTTTTTTTTTTGTTTTATTTTTTTTTTAAGATTTTTGTGGGAATTTTGGGGGAATTATTATGGGAATTTCTGGGATCTTTGTGAGAATTTTTGTGGAAATTCCTTGAATTTTTATGAGAATTTAGTTTTGTGGGAATTTTTTTTTTTTTTTTTGGGAATTTCCTGATTTTTTTTTTTACATTTTTTATTTTTGTGGGAATTCCATGGATTTTAATGGGAATTTTTAAATTTTTGTGGATATTTCCTGAACTTTTGTGGGAGTTTTTCTGAGAATTTCTTGGATTTTTATGGGAATTTCTCAGATTTTTTAAAAAATTTTTTTTTAATTTTTGTGGGAAATTCATGGAATTATTTAATTATTATTTTTGTGGGAATTCCTTGGAATTTTGTGGGAATTTCTTAAATTTTTTGTTGAATTTTTTTGGAATTTCCTGGAATTTTTATTTTTTTTTTTTTTAATTCCTTGGATTTTTGGGGAATTTTTTTGATTTTTGTGGGAATTTTGTGAGAATTTCTTGGAATTTTCTGATAATTTTAGTGGGAATTTCTTGAATTTTCTGGGAATTTCTGGGAATTTATGGGAATTTTCTGGGAATTTCTTGGATTTTTGTGAGAGTTTTTTTAGGAATCTTTCTGGGATTTTTTTAATTTTTGGTGGAATTTTTGTTGGAATTCCGTGAATATTTGTGGGTTTTTTTTTTTGCTTGGAATTTCCTGGAATATTTTTTTAATTATTTTTAATTGCTTGGATTTTTGTGGGAGTATTTGTAGGAATTTTTCTGGGATTTTTTTTTTTTTTGGTGAAATTTTTGTGGAATTCTGTTTTTTTTTTTTTTTTGGAATTTCCTGCAATTTTTTTTTAAAAATTATTTTTTTAATTCCTTAGATTTTTGTGGAATTCCTGAATTTTGTTGGGAATTTTACTGAGAATCCCTTTGATTTTTGCACCTTTTTTTCATTTTAATGCGAATTTTGCTGCGAATTTCTTCAATTTTTGTGGGAATTTCTTGCTTTTTTTTGGAGGAATTTCTAGAATTGTTTAGGATTGACCTAAAATGGGATTTTTCCCTTCCCAGGTGGGTTCCAGGAGGCTCTGGAGGAGCACAGGGAGGAGCTGGAGGTTCTGGAACGTTCTGGGGACCCCCTGGGCTGGGCTGTTGCCCACAGGAAAATTGGGGAGCGCCTGGCAGAGCTGCACAGGTTCCCCCAGGCCCTGCAGGTGAGAAAAATGGGAATTTTGGGGCAATTTAGGAACCAAAAATCCACCCAAAATACCCTAAAAATATCCCATAAAAATCCCCAAAATTCCCTAAACAATTAAAAAAACAAATCTGAAAAAAATCACAAAAACGCCCCCAAAATTCCCCAAAAAATCTCAAAAAACTCCTCAAAAAATCTCAAAAAAATCCCCAAAAATCCACCCAAAAATTGCAACAATTGACCCAAAAATCGCCCCAAAAAATCGCCAAAAATCCTCAAAAAAATCATCAAAACATCCACCAAAAAATTCAACAAAAAATCCCCAAAAATTAAAAAAAAACTCCAAAAAATCTCCAAAATCGTCCCCAAAATTCTCAAAAAATCTCCAAAAAATCCCCAAAAATCCACCCTAAAATCCACCCAAAAATTGCAAAAATTGACCCAAAAATCCCCCAAAAAATTCTCCAAAAATCCTCAAAAAATCCCCCAAAAATTAAAAAAAAAATCACCAAAATCCTCAAAAAATTCCCAGAAAAATCCCCCAAAAATCCCGAAAAAATCCCTGAAAAATCCCCAAAACAACCCCAAAATTCCCCAAAATTCCCTCAAAAATTAAAAAAAAAAATCTCAAAAAAATCTCCAAAAACACCCCCAAAATTCTCAAATAATCTCCAAAAATTCCCCCAAAAAATTCCCTCAGTCCCTGGAGTTGAGGGAAAAATGGGAATTTGGGGGAATTTAGGAACCAAAAATCCCCCTCAAAATTCCCTAAAAATTTTCCATAAAAATCCCCAAAATTCCCTAAACAATTAAAAAAATTCTCAAAAAAATCTCCAAAAACGCCCCCAAAATTCCCCAAAAAATCTCAAAAAAAAATCCCAAAAATCCACCCAAAAATTTCCCAAAAAATTCCCAAAAATTCCCCTGAAAAATCTCAGAAAATCCCCAAAAAACTCCTTAAAAAAATCCCAAAAAGTCTCAGAAAATTCCCCAAAAAATTCTCAAAAATCCCCCAAAGATCCCCCAAAAATCTCCAAAAATCCTCAAAAAATCCCCCAAAAATTCCCACAATGAATTCCATAGAACTCACAACAATTCCCTCAAAATTCTGCAAAAATTCTCAAAATATCCCCAAAAAATTCTCCAAAAATCCCCTGAAAATGCCCAAAAAATCCTCCAAAAATCCTTCAAAAAGTTGGGATTGGATGTATGGAATTCTGGGATTGGGATTTGGGAATTTTCATTGGATTTTGGGAATTTTGGGCAATTTGGGGATGTTGGGAATGGGTTTGGGAGGGAAATGGGAAAATCAAGGAGTGCCTGGCAGAGCTGCACAGGTTCCCCCAGGCCCTGCAGGTGAGAAAAATGGGAATTTTGGGGCAATTTAGGAACCAAAAATCCCCCAAAATACCCTAAAAATATCCCATAAAAATCCCCAAAATTCCCTAAACAATTAAAAAAAAATCTCCCAAAACAACCCCAAAATTCCCCAAAAAATCTCAAATGCAAAACTTGAGCCAAACCCGCCCCCAAAAAATCTCCAAAAATCCTCAAAAAATCCTCAAAACATCCCAAAAAAATTCACAAAAAAATCACTAAAATTCCCAGAAAAATCCTCCCAAAAATCCCCCCCAAAATCCCCAAAAGATTCTCAAAAAATCCCCCCAAAATTCCCTAAAAATTTTAAAAAAACCTCCAAAAAATCTCCAAAAAAATCTCCAAAAACGCCCCCAAAATTCTCCAAAAATCTGCAGAAATTCCCCCAAAAAATCCCCCCAGAAATTCCCTCACACCCTGGAGGTGAGGGAAAAATGGGAATTTGGGAAATTTTGGGAATTTTTGGAAATTTTGGGGAAAAATAAGGAATTTTTTGGATTTTTTTGAGGATTTTTCAGCATTTTTTGGAGATTTTTTGAGAATTTCTTGGGATTTTTTTAGGGGATTTTTGGATTTTTTTTTCTGAGAATTTTTGGGGGGATTTTTGGGAATTTTTTGGGAAATTTTGAGGAGTTTTATGGGAATTTTTAAAATTTTTGAGGGATTTTTTAGATGTTTTGGTGGATTATTTTAGGGGAATTTTGGGGTTGTTTTGGGGATTTTTTGGGGATTTTTTGGGATTTTGGAGGGATTTTTTGGGAATTTTTTGTGAATTTTTTGTGACTTTTTAAAGGATTTTTGGAGATTTTTTGAGATTTTTTGGGGAATTTTAAGGAATTTAAGAACAAAAAATCCCCCCAAAATTCCCTAAAATATAAAATTAAAAAAAAATCTCAAAAAAATCTCCAAAAATACCCCCAAAATTCTCAAATAATCTCCAAAAATTCACCCAAAAAATCCCCCCAAAAAATTCCCTCAGGCCCTGGAGGTGAGGGAAAAATGGGAATTTTGGGGCAATTTAGGAACCAAAAATCCCCCAAAATTCCCTAAAAATATCCCAAAAAATCCCCAATAGATTCTCCAAAAATCCCCCCAAAACTCTCTGAAAAATTAAAAAAAAATCTCAAAAAAATCCTTAAAATATCCCCAAAATCTCAAAAAAATCCCCAAAAATCCACCTAAAAATTGCAAAATTTACCCAAAAATCCCCCAAAAAATCGCCAAACATCCTCAAAACATCCCAAAAAAATCCCAAAAAATCCCCCCAAAATCCCAAAATATGCCCGAAAAAATTCCCAAAAAAATCCCAAAAATTAAAAAAAAAATCCTCCAAAAAATCTCTAAAAACGCCCCCAAAATTCTCAAAAAAATCCAGCCAAAAATCCACCCAAGAATTGCAAAAATTGACCCAAAAATCCCCCCAAAATTCTCCAAAAATCCTCAAAAAATCCTCGAAAAACCCCTAAAAATCCCCAAAAATCCCTAAAATCCCCAAAACAACCCCAAAATTCCCCAAAATTCCCTAAAAATTAAAAAAATCTCAAAAAATCTCCAAAAAACGCCCCCAAAATTCTCAAATAATCTCCAAAAATTCCCCCAAAAATTCCCTCAGG
>JAREIS010002528.1:0-19489 GCA_030060385.1 Muscicapa striata striata | reverse complement strand
TTTCTTTACTGTGGTTAATTGGGACAGATTTCAGAAGGGTTTTCCCAAAGGGAATATACAAATTTTAAAAAAATAAGAAAGAATTGTTAATTCCGAAATTTTTTTTCCTGTTTATGATGGAATCAGAAACCCCACTTGAATTGCCCCCCAAAAATTCTAATGATTTTAATTCCTATTTTTACCCATGCCCTCTCTAACATTTCCCTCATCTATCCCCTGGGACTCCTACTGATCAGGAGTGGTGTGGCCACCAGGACCAGGGCAGTGATTCTTCCCCTGTGCTCAGCACTGGTTGGGCAGGACCTCGAGTGCTGTGTCCAGTTCTGGGCCCCCCAATTTAAGAAGGACCTGAAGGGGTTGGAGCATGTCCAGAGAAGGGCAACAAGGCTGGTGAAGTGTCTGGAACACAAGTCCTGGGAGGAGCAGCTGAGGGAGCTGGAGTTTTTTATCATGGAGAAGAGGATGCTCAGAGGAGACCTCATCACTCTCTGCAACTCTTTGACAGGAGGGTGCAGCCAGGTGGGAGGTGGGCACTTACTGTGGGGGACAGTGACAGGATAAAAGGACACAGCTTTATGCTGCAGCAAGGAATGTTTAGGCTGGACATTAGGAAATATTCATCCCAAAAAGGGTGACTGGGCATTAGAATGGACTGCCAAGCGTTGTGAGTGAGTCACCGTTCCTTAAAGTGGTTAAGGAAAGACTGGATGTGGCACTGAGTTCCATGGTCTGGGTGACAAGGTGGTGTTGGGTCACAGGTTGGACTTGATGCTCTCAAGGGTCTTTTCCAGCCTGGGTGATTCTGTGATGATTGTGACACTGCAGGGCCCTGGGGGAGCAGGGGACCATTGGGACACTGCAGGGCCCCGTGGAACTGAGAGGACCATGGTGACACTGTGTATGACATGGCACCACAGATTCAAGGGGCCACTGTGACACTGTGGGGCTACATGGAAGCAAGGAGTCCATGGTGACAGTCTGGGTCCTGTGGAACCACAGAGGCCATTGTGACACTGCAGGGGCTTGTGAGACCATGCAGAGAATTGTGACAGAGCAGAACCTCGTGTAATGATGGGGCCACTGTGACATTACAGAGCCCCATGGAACCAAGGAGCCAGTATTGCTCCACAGGGAGTTACAGAATGAAGAAAACTGGTTTGACACTGTGGTGCCCCTTGGGACCAAGAGGCCATTGTGACACTGTGGAACCAAGGAGAGCAGTGCTGCACTGCGAGACCTCATGGAACCAAGGACCTATTGTGACACTGCAGGGCCCAAGGATCCAAGGGACTTTGTGACACCAAGGGGTCCTATTGAGAAAAAAGGGACATTGTAAACACTCAAAGAGTTATGGGGACCACAGTGACACTCTAAAGCCTCATGCAAATGCGGTGAGACCAAGGTGGCTGGGATTGGGGGTGGGTGGGATCTGCTGGAGGGTCGGTGGGATCTGCACAGGGACCTGAACAGGCTGGATCCAGGGCCCAAATACAACAAGGTGAGGTTTAACAAATCCAAGTGCAAGATCCTGCACTTCGGCAACAGCAACCCCTGCAGTGCTCCAGGCTGGGGACTGAGTGGCTGGACAGGGGCCAGACAGAAAGGGAGCTGGGGGTACTGATGGACAGCAGGCTGGACATGAGCCAGCAGTGTCCCCACATGGCCAAGAAGGCCAATGGCTCCTGGCCTGGAGCAGGAATGGTGTGGCTAGCAGGACCTGAGCAGTGATTCTTATCCTGTACTCAGCACTGCTCAGGAAGTACCTCGAGTGCAGTGTCCAGATTGGGACCCCACTATTTAGGAAGGACATGAAGGGGCTGGAGTGTGTCTAGAGAAGGGCAACAAGGCTGGTGAGGGGTCTAGAACAAAAGTCCTGTGAAGAGTGGCTGAGGGAGATGGGCATGTTTATCCTGTAGAAGAGGAGGCTCAGGGGAGACAAGCTGGTGTCAGGGCACAGGCTGGACTTGATGATCTCAAAGGTCTTTTCCAACCCTGCTGATTCTGTGATTCTCTGAAACCACCCTTGGAGCAGTTGCAGGATGAGCCCTGGGCGCCTCTTCAGAAGGTCCAGCAGTCCAGGTCCCTCAGCTTCTCCACACAGGCCCCAAAGCCCATCCTGTCAGTCCTGCAGAGCCTCTCCAGCCCCTCCTCATTGCCCAGAACAGGGAGCCCCACACCCAGACACACCAGCCCAGATGTGCCCCCCTGGCCTGTGGTGCCTCTGGCAAGGGAGCAGCACGAGGCACTGCAGGACCCTGCAGACAATTCCTGAAGCACTTGTAGGATGATCCTGCTCCCCAAGGGACGTTCCTATGGTGCCAACTCAGGAAATGAAATGGGGAGTGGGGGCAGAGAGGAAATGGCAAACAGGGATGGGCTGTGTGCATGTGGAGGGAACAGGGATGGGCAAGAAGAAGAAATCTGGATCATAAAAGAGGAAAGAGAGCAATGGTGAGACAAAGGAAATTCTCAGGGTAGTTTGGAGGTGGCTGCCAGGCAGCCCTAGCTCTGAGCAACAACATCTGCAGTGGGACAGGAAACTCAGAGCTCATGGGAACAAACTTTCTGGCTGACTGCAGAGGCCACAACAAACCGGAGTGGTTTCCCTCCCGTCCCCCAGCCCTTGCTGGCCCCAGGGGCTGATGGCATTTGTGCTCACTCAGCTCCATCTCCCCACAGCAGCACCATGGCAGTGCTGATGCCTGCTCTGGGCAATGCAAACAGGGGCTCCTGAGCCAGTGCTGCCGTGTCTGTGCCTGCAAGGATGGGGCACCTGTGTGAGCTGGGGGAGAGGCCAGGGCTGCAGAGGGGGGATGTTGTTGGCAGGTGCATGAGGACGCTCTGGGACGCTGCCCTGGGGTGTCCAGCGCAGTGGGGATGGATCAGCCCCTGCTCTGCTGCTCCTTGCCAGGGTCTCCCCCTTGCAGGGACCTTGCAGAGCACCAGCCATGCTGTTTGCCCCCAGCCTGCCCACGGCCAGCCTGGGGCTGCTCACAGGGTTTTCTCTGCTCAGCACTGGTCTGGCCAAGTGTTCTGGAGAGAGCCTGGCCAAGGAGCCTGGAGCCCCCAGGCCCTGCCCTGAGGTGTCAGCGCTGCCCCAGCAGTGCCCATGGCCTGTCCCTGCTGCAGCCCCGGCACTGCCACCCCCAGGGCTGTGCCCTGCCCCGAGAGCACTCAGGCCCTGCAGCAACACGAGGGGCAGGAGGGCAGCAGGGCAGTGGCACGGGAGCAGCACTGGCAACACCAAGAGCTGCTGCTGGTGGGCACAGCTGCTGTGCCAGCGCTGATCTGCCCCAGCTCTGCACACAGACATTGCTGCTGCAGCTCTGGAGAAGGGAACAAAAGGGGCACCTCCACAGAAAATTCTGCTGGGAGATCCTTTAGTTCATGTTAAGCCACTGAGGGTACAGGTCCTCATTGACACACTCTGTGGCCACAGCAAAAATTGAGAGGAACTAAATGAGAAAGGGCACAAGGAATGGCACTTCTTTATGGAATATATTAAAATGCTGAATCAAAGGGAAGAAAAGAGCAATTCAACCACCAAACCAAAGAAATAGTATCAAAAATTATTTTTATTACAAGTGACTTGCAGAATCTAGTAAGCAGTTTACTGTTTCTTAAACAATCCCATCATCACTGTCCACACTGCAGCCTTGAGCTCCCTGTTCCTCAGGCTGTAGATGAGGGGGTTCAGTGCTGGAGGCACCACCGCGTACAGAACTGACACTGCCAGATCAAGGGATGGGGAGGAGATGGAGGAGGGTTTCAGGTGAGCAAACATGATAGTGCTGAGGAACAGGGAGACGACAGCCAGGTGAGGAAGGCAGGTGGAAAAGGCTTTGTGCCGTCCCTGCTCAGAGGGTATCCTCAGCACAGCCCTGAAGATCTGCACATAGGAGAAAACCATGAACACAAAACAGCCAAGTGTTAAACAGACACTAACAGCAAGAAGCCCAAGTTCCCTGAGATAGGATTTAGAGCAGGAGAGTTTGAGGATCTGGGGGATTTCACAGTAGAACTGGCCCAGGGCATTTCCATGGCACAGAGGCAGAGAAAATGTATTGGCTGTGTGCAGCAGTGAATAGAGAAAGGCACTGGTCCAGGCAGCTGCTGCCATGTGGGCACAAGCTCTGCTGCCCAGGAGGATCCCGTAGTGCAGGGGTTTGCAGATGGACACGTAGCGGTCGTAGCACATGACGGTCAGGAGGAAAAACTCTGCTGAAATGAAGAACATAAAGAAAAAGAGCTGAATGACACATCCTGAGTAGGAGATGCTCCTGGTGTCCCAGAGGGAATTGTGCATGGCTTTGGGGACAGTGGTACAGATGCAGCCCAGGTCAGTGAGGGCCAGGTTGAGCAGGAAGAAGAACATGGGGGTGTGCAGGTGGTGGCCGCAGGCTACGGCGCTGATGATGAGGCCGTTGGCCAGGAGGGCAGCCAGGGAGATGCCCAGGAAGAGGCAGAAGTGCAGGAGCTGCAGCTGCCGCGTGTGTGCCAATGGCAGCAGGAGGAAGTGGCTGATGGAGCTGCTGTTGGACATTTGATGTCTTGGCATGAGAATCTGTAAGAAAAGCGGTCATGGAAGAGTTTGGTTTGGAGAGGAGGTTAAATATCTGCGCACAGCTTGGTGGCACTTTCCCCCCACTGCCTGCCCAGGGCTCTGCTGCCTGGAGCTGTCCCTGACAGCAGCTGCTTCCCCACGTCCAGGGCTGGGCCCTGCCAGTGCTGCCAGAGCCCAGCCCAGCCCTGGGGGCTCAGCTCTGCCCTGCAGACCCCTCCCAGCACAGGGCACTGCCCAGGGCCAGCATTGCCTCTGCAGGCTCTGAAGGCAACATCACAGCATCCCTGAGGAGGCTGCAAAAGTGACACTGATGTTGCCTGTAAGGGCCCTGTGCTGATTTCTGCCAATGCCTAATTTTTTAAGATCTGAGAGAAAGCTTTTTTAAAATTTTCTCAACCTGAGCTGAGAGATGAACCTGTTTGTGCAATTTCCCATCCAAGCAACCCAGAGCAGTAGATTAAAAAAGGTGGATTTTCCCTTTTATGCAGTCCCTGGCTTGCTGTGCTGCCTGTATAACCTACTGGAAAATGTTCTGCAGTTAAATGTCATGCTGGAGGCAGCTGTCCTGTACAATGCAGCATCCTTGCCACACAAGGCGAACACTTCCAAGCCTCACCAGCTGTCTCCTTCCACCCAGACCTTGTCCCCCAGTGCTGTCAGCAGCTCCCAAGGCTGGCTGAGAGCTGTCCCTGGCAGGCAGCAGAGTCCCTGCCCCAGCACAGTGCCCTGGGCTGCAGGACCCTGCTCTGCAGGACAGCCATGGGCACCCCTGGCTGCTCTACACAAGAGATAATCAGAGAATGTACTCACAGAGTCTGCAGGCATTGGGATGTTTCAGCTTTATGAGATCACTCCAGGAGCTGCAGCTGCATAGTCCTGCAGCCAGAGGCTTCCTGTGTCAAGGGCTGGGAGTGATTCTGCACCAGCCACTTCTGGGCATCTTCCCAGCCCTGACTGATTGAAGCTCTCTGTGCCTCTGTGCTGTGCCAGGGAGGCTGCAGGCAGTGCCTCAGCCCTACTGGGCTGGAAGAAAAGCTGCTCATCAAGAGAAATGTGTTTTTTAAGCTCTTTTTGGTCGCCAGAATCTCGCTCTGTGCCAGGAGGCCTCCCCAGCTCAGCAGCAGAGACACAGCACAAGGACTTTAATGAACCTCTCAGGGCTTTGGTGCTGTTTACATCAGACTCAGCCCCTGAGAGTGTGTTCAAAATCATCTTAAAAACTCAAAGTGAAATTTAAATTTCAAAGTTTCTTTAACTTTTAATGGGTCCCACTGAGGGACACAACTCAGAAAATGTCCTTAGGTTCCAGTTAGAGCAGAACAATGGAGACACTGATGACAGGTGGGGACAAACAAGGGAAAGGCGTCTCTGGTGCTGAGCAAACCTGGATGTGTTTCAGGAATGCAAAAGGCCAAGGCCTGAGCCCCAGACCCTGGCAAGGCACATCCTGTCCCTCCCTCATTGCTCAGGGCTCTTCCCGGGCCACTGGGCTCTGGGAATGTGCAATGCCAAGGGCAGGAGCATGGGGCGGCCCCTGCCAGGCTGCTGAGCAGGGACAAGGAGGCAATGAGGCCCCAGCAAAGCAAGGCTCACTTGTCCCCTGCTGGCCATGGGCCCAGGGCCAGCAGCCATGGCCCAAGTGCTGCAGGAGTTGGCTCTGGCAGGCCCTTTCAGCTGCTGCCCATCCCTGTGCCCTCTGCAGCCCAGGCTGTCCTACGGTGTCCATGCCCTGCGCCTCTGTCCCTGCAGGCTGTCGGCATCCCCCTGCTGCCCCACCTGGCTGGGCCCTTCCTTTGCTGACATCTCTGCATCCTACCTACCTCTGCCTGGGCACACAAGGCCTCAATTTTTACAGGGCCTGTGAACTTTTAGCACGAGAACAAGGCATGTAGGGGCCGCTTTCCTGGCAAGGATTATTGGAAGGCAAGAAAAAGGCATCTTGCTCAAGGGTTCAGTAATAGAAAAGACAGGGACAGAACCTGGGAACTTTGGTTGGGTTTTCTAGAAATGGGCAAATTGTAATATACATGCAATGACTAAATATCAGAAAAAAAATACTTGTAGAATATTTTATCCATGTTAATTAGGTGTTATCCCACATTCTACCATGCACTCTTTAAAACCAAATTACTGTTATTGGGAGACTTGGTGCCAGCTGGGCCTCACAGAACCAAGGAGTCAAATGTCACACTATGGAACCTCTAGGAACAAAGGGACTTTTTGACACTGTGGGAGCTCATGGAACCAAAATCCATTTTGACAGAGTGGGGTTGCATCGAACCTATGGTCCACTGTGACACCGCAGATCCAAGGAGACCATTGTGGCACTGAGAAACTGCATGAAACCAAAAGTCCATTGTGACAAACAAAGGCCTCATGGAGCCAAGGGGCCACTGTGACATTCTGCGGCCACATGGAAGCAATGGTCCATTGTTATACTGCAGATCCAAGGAGGCCATGGTGACACTGTGGAACCTCCTGCAGGCATCGGTGCACTGTGACACTGCAGGGCCTTATGGGACAATGGAGACTATTATGAAACAGAATCACAGAATGAACAAGGTTGGAAAAGACCTTTGAGATCATCAAGTCCAACCTATGACCTAACACAACCTCATCAACTTAACCATGGCTCTGAGTGCCATGTCCAGGCTTTTTTTAAATGCCTCGTGATGTGGTTACTCCACCACCTCCCTGGGCAGAAAAATCTAGTGCCCAATCACTCTTTCAGTGAAGAATCTTTTCCTAGTGTCAAATCTACACTACCCCTGGCTCATCTTAAGACTGTGTCCTCTCCTTTTGTTAGTGGTTTCCTGGGAGAAGAGGCTGACCCCCACCTGACTACAATCTCTGTTCAGGCAGTTGTAGAGAGTCTCACTGGAGTCCATGGTAGCCATTGGGGCCACTGTAGCACAGCAGGGCCTCATGGAATCAAGGGAACCACAGTGACAGTGTGGGGCTCCATGGGACAAAGGGGCCATTCTGGCACTGTAGAACCAAGGAAGCCTTTGTTACACTACAGGGCACCATGGAACCAAGAAAACCATGATGGCACTTTGAGGCCTCGTGGAACCAAAGGACCACTGTGGCGCTGCAGTGCCTCATGGAACCAAGGGCACAAGAGTGACACTGTGAGCTCCAAGGGCCCAAGGGGGCATTCTCACACTGCAAACCAAGAAGACCATTGTGACTCCATGGGGCATCATGGAGCCACGGGTCCATTATGACACAGCACGGCCTCATGGAACCATGGGGGACATTTTTGCTATTTGAGTGAAACAAATGGGACATTGTGGCATTTCAGGGCCTTTTGAAACCAAGGAAACCATAGTGACACTATGGGGCTCAATGGAACCAGGGGGCCATTGTGACACTGTGGGGTGTCATGGAATCAATGGTCTTTTGTGACACTGCAGGGCCTCATGGAATCATGGAGACTATTGTGACACTTTGCAGCCCCATGGAACCAAGGAACCATTTTGCCACTATGGGTCTCCTCAGGCCAAGGGGCAGTGGTCACACTGTGTGGCACCATTGAACCAAGGAGTCCATTGTGACACTGCAGGGCCCCATGGAACTAAGGATTCATGTAACAGTGAGGGACCCCATGGAACCAAAGGTCCATTGTGACACTGCGGGCCTTATGGAATCCTGGAGGCCATGATGACACTTTGAAGCCTCGTTGAACCAAGGGGTTCTGCAGGGCCGCATGGAACCAAGGAGACCCTTCTGCCATTGGGAGTCCCCATGGAACCAAGGGTCCATTGTGATACTCTGGTGTGGGAAATGCAGGAATGGAGAGCTCTCAGGGCCTTGTGCATACAGGATCAGAGACAGAGATGGGAACAAGGTTTGACCTAAGACCTTGGAGAAGGCTTAAAGTGAAACAGACGTGAAACAAGAATATAAGTTGGTAGTTTAAGTAAAAATATATTTGAAGCAAACATATGTATTATGTAAGCAAAACAATATATTGAATAGGATAGTAAAATTTTAAAGTTTAGCAGGAGAACCTGTAATAAAGTTAGCTAGAAGTTCATGATGTATCAATGTAAGTTTGTGAAGTGTTATATGATTGGTTGAAAAATGATGCATTTCTGCAAAGCCATGAGAAGGAAAGTAATTAATGATTGGTGTAATAGGAGGCTAGTATTTGAGGAAGAATTTGATTGGCTAAAAAACTAAAATAAAGTGTTGTAATTAAGACGGCGGCTTCTAATATTATGGCATTGGAGCTAACACCTTGAATGTCTCCCCATTCTATGCGACTGATGCAATAAAGCAATAAACCATCTTTTGCAATGTCTCCCAGTTGCCCCATCTCTTATATAATATTAATGTCCCAATAGGGATTTAAGGACATCATATTTACCCTATTGAAATCAATGGGGATATAAGGACAACAGGTCTACTGTACTAAAGTCAATAGAAATTTAGGGAAACAAGGTTTACCCCATCTAAGTCAATTGGGATCTATAGTCACCAGGTCTACCCTGTTGAAGTCAAAAGGGATTTAGGGTAAGCCCAAAAATCTCCGATTTCAGCCCAAAATCTGGGAATTCCGAACCCCAAATTGGGATTTTTAGCACCAAAAATTTTGGGACATCAGATCTACCCATTGAAATCAATGTGGATTTAGCGACATCAGGTCTACCCATCCATAGGGCTTGATAGGGTGAGTTACAGCTTAAACTGGGAGACTGAGAGAGCTAAGGGGGAGCACTGGGGGAGGAGCTGGAACCACTGGCGGGGGGAACTGGAAGCACTGGAAGGGAGGAAAGGGGCAAACTGGGAAAACTGGGGATCTACTGGGTGAACTGGGAGAACCAGGAGGGCAAATCAGTCAAATTGGGAGCTATTCTGGGAGCACTGGGTCATAACTAGGTCCGCTGGGAAGGATTAGTGGAGATAAATTTGAATTAACACAACACCAGGTCTCCCCCATTGAAATCAATAGGGATTGAGGGATACCAGCTCTAGCATTAAAAGGGATTTTTAAGGACATCAAGTCTACCCTGTCGAAATAATGAGGATTTAGGGACACCAATTTTGGGGGACTGTAGTAATACTGAACAAGTTTAGGCCACAGTGGACATGTCTAAACAAATCCAGGCCTTGCTCTGTATTGTGTGCACCAGCCAAACTATATTTAGCTGCTTTTCTCTATGTTTTGCTGCCTAGTTGCTTTTCTGCATATTTTACTGTTCTCTCACACGCTTAGCTGTTTTCTGTGTATTTCTTAGTTTAGACCAGTGTTTCTAACAGGTGCACCAGATGAGCCATTTTCCGGTGTTTTTCAACAACTTGTTGAGACCCCTCAAGGCTACTGAAACATAAACTGTGCTAAATCGGGAGAGAAGGAGCTGAAAAACAGAATGCTGAGATTAGAAAACCCAAGATAAAGATGGGCAGCGAAGCTTTTGACAATCACCAATCATTGCCTCTAGGGGGCTCATGCAGGGCGCCTGAACGTCATAGAACCACCAATCAAGAAATGCATGATCGCATAGATAGTAGTTTTAGAATATATAACTAGGCTTAAAAAGTAAACAATAAATTGGCTTCTGCATAACCATATTGGTTTGCTGTCCAGAAGTTTCTCCCACAGGGGACCCCAGGGTTTTTGGTGGATTCAAGTGTCCAAGGGGTACTCAGGTGCACCCAGGTGATTTCTGGGGGTACCCAGGTGTACCCAGGTGATTTTGGGGATATCCAGGTGATGTTTGGAGCACCCAAGCATCCTGTCTCACCTTGACAGGCTGGGAGAAGATGATGGCCACTGTTTCATCCTCCCGGTTGACATGCACACAGATGACCCTCAGCAGTGGAGTGGGGGGCTGTCGGAGGACACCCCAACATTCAGGAGTAGCCCAAAACTCCAGGTGACGACCGCAGGGGTGGGAGGGAGCCCTGAGTTACCTTGGGAGAGGATGCAGTGCAAGTACACCCAGGCGCTTTGGTCTGTGGGGTTGGTGAAGACGGCGTTCTGCACGAGGTCCAGCTCTGAGGGCGGCAAACAGGGCACCCCAAAATCTCAGGGGAGAAGTGGGGTCACTCAAATTGATTCATGACAAAAAACTTTATAACCCACAAAGTAAGTTACAGGTATTTATTTTATTCAGCTCTGAGGTGCATGGGGATAGCTCCTCTAAAACATGCACACCTTTTTGGCGACTTGCGCCTTTTTTATTCTCTACAAACTAGGATTGCAAAATGAGCCCAATACATATTCATTTCCCTAACCCCGCCTGTCCCCCTGCTTCGTATTAAAAATTATCTCCATGCCTCTTTCATGACTCACTGCTCCATGTTGTTTGCTCTGGTGGTCATCTGGGGTCTTTGGGATGAAGTAAACAGTCTTCCTCTCAGTTGAACTTTTCACCTCAACTTCTTTGCACGTGCGTATGAGACTTTGGTCACTTTCCAGACCTTGATATAGGTTTTCGCTGGCTTGGGGTCTAAGGAATCCCCTTTATCTGGAAGACGCCTCGCTCTTCCATCCTGTTTGTGCATTCTTGGCCCTCTATCTTATCTTGTAGCCTTGTTCTCTGCTCCTGTTTTTGCAAAGACAACAAATGATAAGCAGTCATAGAGTCTTGTCACCCCCTGTAAGAGTCAGTCTGAAGTTTCCCTGATCTGCCTCACGACCATCATCAGAGACTGAGACCCCAGGGCCCCACCACTCACTCTGGACCTGAGTTCTGGCCTGACTGAGGTGGATGCTTGCCCAGGACCATTTGTAGGTGTGCTTGGTGTTTGCCATGGTACACTGCTCTTGAGCAGGGTACTGGTTATAGCGCCCTGTTCCTGCACCTGTTTTTTGAGCGACGATCTCCACATACAATAGTCCATAAATCTCTCCACCTTTTGGCCAGAGGCCACTTGCTTTGGAAAAGGACAATAAAAAGTGACTTTCTTAAAGAGACTTTGAGATCTCTTTCTCCCCAGTGAATTGAAGATGCGTCCATCGGCTGAAGACCACGAGGATGCGTCCCATCTGTTGGTTGCTATATCCCTATTCTCTCTCTCTCTTTCTCTCCCCCCGCCTCTTTTAACTTTGTTTCCTTAACCTCTTTCTCTCTCTTTTTCCCCTCTATCACAAAGCTGAATTGCTAGCACACAATAAACTGCATTTCTGCTTGCTGCTGAATAAAACTTGAGTCTCTGTGCTTTTTGTCTTCTGCACCCGTGGGTAGAACGAAGCATCACGAATCCCACTCGAGTTGAATGGATCTTGACACCTCCCTTCTAGTTAAAGCATTTCCTGTATTTTTACCCTTAACTCTTTAATTTTAATTCTCCTTATTTCAGTGCCACAATGGCTCCTTGGTTCTACATGCCCCACAGCTTCATCCTTGACCATTGGTTCCATGGGGGTCCTGAGTCTCACAATTGTCCCCCAGAATCCATCAGGCGCAAGAGTTACAATGGTCTCCTTGGTTCCATGAGGTTCTGCAGTGTCACCATGGTCACTGACAGAGGCTGGATGAGATCAATGTCCCAGACACCTCGGGATGAGCTGTCAATCAGTCACACAGTGGGCTGGTGCTGACCCAGGCCCTGATTGCCCCAGCAATTACAAGTCCCACCTGGGGAGAGACCCACAAAGGCCCAGGGTCTTAAAAAAACACAGAGCATTGGCTCAGTCCACGATCCATACCCTGCCTTCTCCTGGGCTCTGTGTCACACCAAAGGAAATGCTCCACACATAGCCCTGGAGCCCCAGCTCAGCTCTTGAGTGACCAAATGACCAAAAGTCCCACCTGGAAGAATGATCCAGAAAGACTAAAAAGAATTTAAGGCTGACCACTAGGCAAGCACATATCTTGACCCTACCTCCTCTTGGAATTTCTATCTGAATGCCACTGGAATCCAGGAGTTGGTAGCTGTGTGTGCATGAATCATTTTTGTCTTTCTCTCTGTGTCTTCTATTTCTTCGGTTTCTGTCATATGATAAATGTGATTTGTGCTAACTAAATTGCAACTATATTAACAAAATTGTTGCTTCATATCAATAGAAAATTGTATTCAATTGTTACAAAGCAAAAAAAAAAAAAAGTTAAACAAAGCAGATTAAATCTTCCAGATGTTCGGTAGGAGTATTAGAAGAAGGATGTAGCTTTGATAACACCAGCTAGAAATAAAATTTTTGACCTTGGAATAGGCCAAACTGGGATGATTCCAGGCATTGGACACTGAAATAAGGTTTGTTGTGGGAACATATGCTTAGTTACATAACCCAAAGCTTAGTGCTCTTGCGCTACCTGCAAGGTCACTCAGTGAACACGAGGAAGACCCAGAGCATTCATCGGAATTAAGACCCCAGAAAGGATGAGACACCCCTAACTACTAGTAGAGCATGCCAACGTAACATAGTGACATAGATTTTAGGAATAGAAACTAGGAGGAGCTTTCCAGAACATTCTGTATTAATATGTATTAACATACAGTATGTAAGTAGGATTTTTATTCTGATTGCTTTGGTATGGGAGGAAGGGCGAGCCCCTACCTGTACCCCTGGTCGGTGGACCCAGCTGGTGTACCCAGTCAGTCAGAGTGTGACTTGCAGACACTGTGTTCTCTCTCCTGAGTGAAAGAAGAGGACCAAGATAGGCACAGGAACAGCATGAAAACATCGAGGTCAGATTAAAGGAAGAGTCAGGTCTCAGATGACAGTAGGAGGTGAGTCATGGGCTGAAATTTCCCTTTTTTTAAGCTGTGGAGAAGAGATTCTTGTTTCTCTGTAACTCATAGAAAATGCATTATGGCGTGGATGAAATGTTATAACTGCAGACATGAGCAGAGGCATTTGTGCTAAAGAAAGATGTTGAAATGTCTGTGATCCCATGAGAAATTGGAATAGAGAGGAGAGAGATGAAGATCCCTCCTGTCCCACAGGGAAGAGAAGAAGAAAGAACTCTGTTTTCAAAGATGAACAGAGCTTTTGTTTGAATTATTATAATCTTTAAAGTGTATCCCATAAGCTGATATGGTCCTCACAATTAGTTTTGGGATAACTGTAAGTCAAGGAAGGGATTTCTACACAGTGATCCCATTTACATTCTCTTGAATGGCTGATTCACTGTGACACAGAGGCCAGGAGAAAACTTTGCTTGTGGAGAAATCTCCATAGATTGAAGTTCTCCTCACCCAAGGAAATTGGTGAATAGCTATTTTAGAGATGGTAAACTGACTGATCTCTTTCTGTACGTTATCAGTATGAAAGAAAAGAAGTTGTAGGGGGAAGAGTAGTGTTCTGAAAGTTTTATTCTGAGGTGGTTTTTTTCTCATACTTTCCTTGTACCCTTTAAAGTTTGAGCCTATTTTGCCTCCCTCCTAATCCTATCTCACAGCAGTAAATGAGACAATAATTCTAGTGGATGCACTGGCAATTTGGCCAAGGCTAAATCCACAACAAACTTAAAATTGAACTCTTCTTTCTTGAGCTCTTCAGTTTGGGAATTCAGTGAAAAAGGCTCATAAATATTTCTTCAAAACACCCAAACAATAAATGCCCCCAGGAATAATTTTAATTTTCAATTCTTCTGTGGTTAATTAGGTAGATTTCAGAAGTGTATTCAAAGTGAATATACTGTATATTATATTGAAAGCATTGCAGAGAGAAATATTTTGTCCTGATAAGTTTTATTTTATGTTTCTATAGATTGATACCAGCAATGTCCAATTGATATTGACCCCCTGCACCTTCTCATGATGTCTGAATAAATATGGAAATCAAGACCCTTCATGGCTGACAATCAATCACACTTTGTCTCCACACCCATCCCCACTATTTCCATCATCCAACCCCTGGGACTCCAATGGATAAGAAATGTTGTGGCTAGCAGGACCTTCACTATGTCCCCACCTGTTATCTCTGCCTCCAGTTCTCTGCTCTGATTGAGGCTTGGGGACACTTTCTCACTCATGTTCCTCCCTGGGACCCATTAAATCTTCAAGAAACTTTGGAGTTTTATTCTCACTTGGAGTTCTTGAGAGGTTTCCTAACAAACCACAGTTGTGCCTTGATTTCCTTCTGGTCTTCTACAATTCATTTGGAAGACTTCCTATGATAGTTATGGAGAAATATTTCAAAGAGCTTCTGAGAAATACAGATTCCCATTTTAAAGGATGTATTTTATTCCTGTTCTCTTTGGAGCAGAGGTGACTGCAGCATTCAGTGATAGATATTGATCCAGGGTCTCTCATCAGGTCTGGCCTGCTCAGAGAAGCTGTGCCTTGAGGTCTGACCCAGTGTGGACAACCTTGCTCCACATTGCCCAACCCCATCCTTTCTGTCCTCATTCACCTGGGACCTGCTTTGCTTGCAGAGCTGCTGCACTCAGGGAAAGAGAAGTTTTCCTTTTTTTTTCTTAAAACAATCTAAAACTCCTAATTTTCCCCACTGAAAACAGACACATCCCTCAGGTGTGTGCGAGCCAAAGGTGCCACCAAGGAGGTTCAGCGCCGGGGATCAGTGCTTTGGGGGTGGTGCTTGGAGTCGGCGCCATCTTTCCTTTCTGCCTCTAACTCCCATCATGCCCTGCGGCCTGATGGAGCCCCATTGCAGACGGGACTACAATGCCCATCATGCCCAGCGCTCCACAGAACCCCCGATATCCTCCCACTTGCCCCGTAAGTGTTCCCCAGACTCTCCAGGATCCCTACGTGCCCTCTCAGTGCTCATTCAGGATAGCCCCCAAAAGCGTCCAAGGATCCCCTGAATGCTCCCAACCCCACAGATGCCCGTTACAGCCACTTCTGGGAATTCATCTCCTGCCATCCCCCGTGGGCTCAGAGCCCCTCATAACCCCGTCAGTCGCCTAAAATTCCTGCTGTGCCCCATGCCCTAAAGAGCCTGGTTAGAGCTCCCCAAGGTCCCTCCAAGCTCTCCCGAGTTGTATATGTTCCTCCCTGAAGACCTCAAGTCGCCGTTAAGAGGCAAAAGTGTCCCCAAAGTGCCCTCCCGGACCCCAAACTCCCCCCAAGATGCACTTCTGGGACTTCAGCACCCATCATGCTCCACGGTTCCAGTAAAACGTCATTCCAGCTGAGACTTCATCCCCCATCATGCCCCGCGCCTAATAGAGAGACATTGTAGCTGTGCCTAGAGCTCCCATGATGCTCTGCAGTCCCTGTAAACAGTATAATGCCTGTGCCTACAACTCCCATCATCCCCCGCGCCCCACAGAGCCCTGTTAGAGCCCACCAAATGCCTGCCCGGACCCTGAACAGTCCCAGATTCCCCTCCCTGACCTCCAAGGGCACCCCTGGACCCCCAAGTGCCACTCTGAAGCCAAGACTTCCTGCTAAATTCATTCACCAGACCCAAAACTGCTCCGAATGTGTGCCAGAATATCGCCCTAGACCCTGAAGTTCCCACCTTGACCCTGTCTGAGAAGAAGTTGATAATAGAGTTGATAATAGAGTTGATAAAATTATTACAAATGTTAGGAATTATCTTTACGAGGGAGAAATCAATAACGAATGGAGCCTTATTATTAATTAAGGGAATTTTGTTAGTTAGAAACAAAGACCAGCTGCCTCTGTGTCCCAGGCTGAGCAGCAGAGCCCAGCAGAGGCAGCCCAGGGCTGGGGCAGCACAGCCCCCGTGCTCTGCAGAGCAGCAGCCCCAGCTCGGGGCTCTGGGAGCAGGGCAGGGGCTGCAGCAATGGCTGCTCAGGCCAGCACAGACATGTTCCCCTGGCACAGGCTCTGTGGGCAGCTGGCATGTGCCAGGAGCAGAGCAGAAGCCCCTGGGGGTGCAGAGGAGCCCTGGCAAGAGGCTGCCCTGTCCCAGGGCCAGCAGCAGCTGCCTGAGGAGCCCCGGGGCCAACTCTCTGCTGCTGTGTTGGGCAGTGGGGCTGGCCCTGGGGCTGCAGGAGCTGCCCGAGCTGAGCATCTGCTGAGCATTCCAGACACAGAGTGGCTGTCCCTGACCTGCAGTGCCTCCAGTTCAGCCTGCAGGAGGTGACCCTGACGGATCACTCTGCCCCAGCCTCCCCTCACAACTTCCTCATAGAAGTCCAATGATGTTCATGCCCAGTAGGGTCCCCTGTCCCCCTGGGTTCCCCCCATTCCATCTGGGCAAATCAACCCCCAGAGCCTGACGCGGGGACAAGGGGCCAGGGCTGTGTGACCAGAACATGAAGGATGTGGATTATCCAGGTCACTGGGGCCTGGTTTGGGTTCCCCAGGGCAGGAAAGATGTCTGGCAGCTGGAGCAGGGTGAGGGAAGGGCCTCCAAGGTCAGGCTGGAGCCGTTTGGCTGTGAGGAGAGGCTGAGGGATCTGGGCTTGTCCAGCCCAGAGCAGGGAAGGCTGAGGGGCTCCTCATCTCAGAAAAGACAGGAGGAGTTTAAATGAGCCAGGCTGGTTTCAGCATTTCCCCAGATCAAAAGCAGCATGACTTCCGTTTCTCCATCCACCACAAAAACTTTGCAAATAGGGCATTTTTCAAGCTGTTTTAAGCACACTCTAGGCACAGCATCCTGATACAACACATTGATTGTTTTTGTTTCTATCACAGAATCATCTTTGTGAAGCAAAAATCAAAGGGTAAGATCTTAGCTACAGAATAGAAATTATACATATAATGATGAGGGTAGAAACAATGTAGAAAGCTAATTATTAGTCGCTGAACCAGTAGAACTAAGACAACAAATGACTTGCATGGCTTTGTTTTGTCAGGATGGGTGGTTTGGATATTGTTAAAGTGAAGAAATCATAACTGCACCTGGGCCCTGAAACAAGCCAGAACCAAGCTGGGAGTTTGAACTATGGCCAATGGGCCCAAGAACCTAGCAACGAGAGAAAAGTGAAAAGTTGAAAGCAAGGAAGGCTTCCTGACTTCATCATTAGGGGACCACTGACCCATTTCAAACACCCACTGACCCATTTGGAGGAAGGATCTGTGCGAGTGTAAAAGGACTTTGAGCTAATTTTAATGCAAAGCTGGGCTAGGCAGGATTAGGTAATGCATACGTATATGTAATATGCATAATGCATATGTAATATAATTACATGAATATGTAAGATTTCTGTGGATAAAAGAAGGCAAGAGCCCTGTGTTCTTTGCATATACCTGTGGGAGATTTCTTCCTGGTGTGCCCGGCATCACAATAAACATACCACTTTCTAACTTTAACTAGTTAGTGAGTTTTTGTTTCTGCATCATTTTGGTGACCACAGCAGGACTCCTCTCTTTGGCTGCAAGATTTTGGCTGTGGATTTCTCTGGCGCCACTGGGACCTTCCTGGAGGGACCTTCGCTCCCCAGCTGCTCATCGTGGGGACAGACGAGACCTGTTGCTGGACTGCAGACAAAACGATATGTTTAAAATTATGTGGGGCAGCCTGTAAGACATACATGTGGCTAAAAGGCTGCTGATAAGTCACTGAAGACGTTCTGCACTCAGCACAAGCCTGTGCAGTTTTGCTTGCAAGCATCAGGAGGGTGTAGTGGCCAGCGAAAGGGTTTGTTCTGTCAGGGGACACATTAGACATTCTGGGGTTGAGCTGGACAAACCCTTGTTTATTGCTGATATTTTTGTTGCTGCTATTTTAATCATTGTTATTTTGACTGTATCCTCACTTTGTGAGTGACTGTGATTGTGATTGGTGAGATGTACTTTAGTACGGAGCAAGTAGGAGGTGGGATCGGCGTTTTTGGTTTTGGGCGACCAAAACCGCTGGAGAAGGGCAAAGTGATTGGGAAAACCATTTGAAATTGCTTCATGCTGTGTGCTGTGTTGACAAGAGGTGAATACTTAGTCCCTTAATAAAGAGATACCCTTCCCCACAGTGATTTTGACTCTGGGATTGAGGTTGTGCGTGGGCAGTTCGTATTTACAGGGGACGGTATTCCCTGTAACACTCGGTGTTCTGGGTTAACCGGTCCCCTGCTGCCGCTGGTCATTGTTTATTTTGGAGTAAGGATGCCACCTTGTGACGAAAGTTATAAATGCAACTGGTAATTTTGCTCTGTTTCCTGTGTTGTTATTCGGGCTGTATTGTTGGCTGTGCTGTTGCAGTTTACTGATAGGAGCAGCTGCTAAAGCTCGAGCCCAAGCTGAAGGAGCCCGGCCATGTAGGCAGGCTCTTGCTAGATGGTTTCAGCTTGAGCCAGGAGGGTTTTTGAATACAGAATGGGACCACTGTAAGGTGAGAGGATGGTAGAATAGATGGGGTATTTTTGGGAGGAGTGTACTCAAGCCAAACTCGTTCTTATTTGGCTTTTGACTGGGAACGACCCTCAGCTGAAAGAGGATGAAAGAACGGTGTAAGTCTGGCAAGACAAACTAAAGGAATTTCCATCCTGCAGTAGTGTGTCCCTGACCCTTGGGAATTCACAATATAAGGGAGTTGTATTTCTGGACTGTCAGAGTTATAGTGTGGTGGTTTGAGCATATTTTAAATCATGGCTAGAAGAATAGAAGGTATCCCTCTCCCTCAGCGGTTTGGACTGGATCCTTGAGAATTTGTGAATCCAGTGAACTATTGGATATAAAGAGGAAATGATCAAGTTTATCTGGAAGTAATATATGGAACTTCAGCAGGGAGGTTGGTAGCTTTGGACTGGGAACAGCCTGCAAGAGAGTCTAGACATTCAAAAAGAAGAGGAATAGTTTGGCTGTGCAGGTGTTATGAGGCTTTGGGGCTTTAGAGGTTGACACCCTGTGTGGTTACTGTTACAGTGTAGGACTCGTGAAAAACATTAGTATTGTTTGTCTGAGAGATGGCAAGGTCTATGCCTCAGTGTAAATCAAGGCATCCTAGCCAAGCTGATTTTGAACCTAAGATTCAAAGTTTGTGTGTGGAAAATTGTTGAGTCAGTGAGTTTAGGGGTCTCTGAATTCTTCAGAGAGAAATCAGAGTGCATGGATTGAATTAGAGCCTTTGATGGATTGAAGATATTTAGAACTCAC
>JAREIS010002527.1:0-10087 GCA_030060385.1 Muscicapa striata striata | reverse complement strand
ACCGTGGCGCCTGGGTGAACAAGTCTACCCTTCTCAAGGGCGGCCATCAGAGACCAGGTCTACCCGGGTCTGGGCTCGGCGGGCCGGCTGTCGAAGTCCTCCTGCTTTAGGAGGGGAAGGCGCTGCAGCTGGCCATGGCGCGGCGGTGAACAGGTCTACCCTTCTCTGGGGTGGCCGCCGGAGACCAGGACTACAGAGGTCCGAGTACGGCCGGCCGGCCAGCGGCATCTGCCAGCCGCCAGAAGGGGCGATCGCTGCGGCCGCTCGCAGTGCTGTAGTGAACAGGCCTACTCTTCTCCGGGGCGGCCGCCGGAGATGACGTGTTCCAGGCCCCGGGGCCAGCAACCCAGCCGGTGGTATCCGCCTGTCGTTAAAAGGGGCCGGCGCTACAGCAGTTCGCGGCGCCGGGGTGAAGAGGTCTACCCTTCTCTGGGTCGGCCGCTGAAGAGCAGGTCTGCCCGGCTCGGGAGCGGGCCGGTAGGTTGGCGGGATCCGCCTACTGCCGGACGGGAGGGAGCTGCAGCGGCCCGAGGCGCTAGGTGAACAGGTCTACCCTTGTCCGGGGCAGTCGCCCGAGACCATGTTTACCCGGCCGGCGGCATCCGCCTATTGCCGGCAGGGAGGGCGCTTCAGCGGCCCGCTGCGCCGGTGTGAACAGGTCTACCCTTCTCCGGGGCGGCCCCCGGAGACCAGGTCTACCCATCTCTGGGGCCGGCAGGCCGGCAAGATCCACCTGCCGCTGCCGGCGAGGGCGCTGCAGCAACCCGCAGCACCGGAGTGAACAGGCCTACCCTTCTCAGCTGCGGCCGCCAGAGTCCAGGTCTACCCGGCTCCGGGGCCGGCAGGCCAGCCGGCGGCATCCGCCTGCGGCCGGAGGGGAGGGCGCTGCAGCGGCCCGCAGCTGCGGGGTGAACAGGTCTACACGTCTCCGAAGCAACCGCCGGCAACCAGGTCTAACCGGTTCCGAGGCCGCCCGGCCGGCCAGCAGCATTTGTCTCCCGCCGGCGCGGAGGGCGCTGCAGCGGTGTGAACAGGTCTACCCTTCTCGGGGGCAACCGCTGGAGACCAGGTCTGCCCGGCTTTGGGGCCGCCCGGCCGGCCGGAGGCATCCGACTGCCGTCGACAGGGAGCGTGCCACTGCGGCCCGCGACGCCGTGGTGAACAGGTCTACCCTTCTCCGGGGCGGCCGCCGGAGACTAGGCCTTCCCGGCTCCGGGTCCGGCCGGCCGGCGGGATCCATGTGCCACTGGAGGCGAGGGCGCTGCAGCAACCCGCGGCTCCAAAGTTAACCGGTCTACACTTCTCCGGGTCGGCCGCCGGAGACCAGTTCTACCTGGTTCCGGGCCCGGCCGGCCGGCCGGCGGCATCCACCTGCCGCAGGCGGAGAGGGCGCTACAGCGGCCTGCGGCACCGGGGTGAACAAGTCTACCCTTCTCCAGGGCGGCCGCCGGAGACCAGGTTCTTCCTGGCTCCGGGGCCGGCCGGCCGGCCGGTGGCATCCGCCTGCCGCCGGCAAGGAGGGCTTCGCAGCGGATGCGGCGCCGGGGTAAACAGGTATACCCTTCTACAGGACTGCCGCCGGAGACCAGGTTTCCGCGGCTCCAGGGCCGGCTGGCTGGCCGGCGGCATCTGCCTTACGTTGGCGGGGAAGACGCTGAAGCGGCCCGCGGCTCCGGATTGAACAGGTCTACCCTTCTCCGGGGCAGCCGCCAGAGTCCAGGTCTACCCGACTCGGGGGCCAGCAGGCTGGCTGGAGGCATCCGCCTGTAGCCGGAGGGGAGAACGCTGCAGCGGCCCGCAGCCGCGGGGTGAACAGGTCTACACTTCTCCGAAGCAACTGCCGGTAACCAGGTCTACCCGGTTCCGAGGCCGCCCGGCCGGCCAGCGTCATCCGCCTCCCGCAGGCGGGGAGGACGCTGCAGCGGCCCGCGGCGCCGGTGTGAACAGGTCTACCCTTCTCCAGGGCGGCAGCCAGAGACCACATCTACCCGGCTTTGGGGCCGCCCTGCAGGCTGGCGGATTCCGCCTGCCGTCGACATTGAGGGCGCTACAGCGGCCCGCGGCGCTGGGGTGAACACATCTACCCATCTCCGGGGCGGCCGCCGGAGACCAGGTCTACCCGGTTCCGTGGCTGGCCGGCCAACCGGCGGCATCCGCCTTTCGCCGGAGAGGAGGGCGCTGCAGCGTCCCGTGGTGCCGGAGTGAACAGGTCGACCCGTCTCCAGGGTGGCCGCCGGAGACCAGGTCTACCCGGCTCCGGGGCCGGCCGGCCGGCCGGCGGCATCCGTCTGCCACCGGCGCGGAGGACGCTGCAGCGGCCAGCGGAGCCGGGGTGAACAGGTCTACCCTTCTCCGTGGTGGCCGCCGGAGACCAGGTCTACCCGGTTCCAGGGCCGGCCGGCCGGCCGGCGGCTTCCACCTCCTGTTGGCGAAGAGGGCGCTGCAGCGGCCCACGGCACCGGGACGAACAGGTCTACACTTCTTTGAAGAGGCCGCTAAGACCAGGTCTACCCGGCTCCGAGGCCGGCCGGCCGGCCAGTAAAATGCGCCTTCCGCCGGCGGGGAGGGCGCTGCAGCGGCCTGCGGCGAGGTGGTGAAGAGGTCTACCCTTCTATGGGGCGGCCGCTGGAGACCAGGTCTACCTGGGTCCGTGGCCGGCCGGCCGGCGGAATCCACCTGCCACCACCGGCGAGGGTGCTGCAGCCTCCCGTGGCTCGGGGGTGAACAGGACTACCCTTCTCTGGGGCAGCCGCCGGAGACCAGGTGTATCCGGCTGCGGGGCCGGCCGGCCGGCAAGATCCACCTGCCGCTGCCGGCGAGGGCGGTGCAGCAACCCGCGGCTCCGAAGTGAGCAGGTCTACCCTTCTCCGGGGCGGCCGCCGGAGACAAGGTCTACCTGGCTCTGAGGCCTGCCGGCCGGCCGGATGAATCCAACTTCCGCTGGAAGGAAAGGGCGCTGCACTGGCCTGCAACGCCGTGGTGAACAGGCCTACCCTTCTCTGGGGCAGCCACAAGAGACCAGGTCTCCTGAGCTCCGGGGCCGGCCGGCCGGCAGGATGCGAGTGCCGCCGCCGGCAAGGGCTATGCCTCAACCCGCGGCGCCAGAGTGAAGAGGTCTACCCTTCTCCGGGGCGGCCGCCGGAGTCTAGGTCTACCCGGCTCCGGGGCCAACAAGCCGGCCGGCGGCATCCACCTGTAGCCGGAGGGGAGGTCGCTGCAGCGGCCCGCAACGGCGGGGTGAACAGGTCTACACTTCTCCGAAGCAACTGCCGGTAAGCAGGTCTACACGGTTGAGAGGCCACACAGCCAGCCAGCGGCATCCGGCTCCCGTCGGTAGGGAGGGCGCTACAGCGGCCCGCGACGCCAGGGTGAACAGGTCTACCCTTCTCCGGGGCGGCCGCTGGAGACCATGTCTACTTGGCTTCGGGGCCGGCCGGCCGGGCGGTGGCATCCGCCTGTTGCCAGCGGGGAGGGCGCTGCAGCGGCCCGCGTCGCCAGGGTGAACAGGTCTACACTTCTCCGAAGTGGCTGCCAAAGACCAGGTCTACCCGGCTCTGAGGCCGGCCGGCCAGCCAGCGGCATCCGCCTCACGCCGGCAGAGAGGGCGCTACAGCGGCCTGCGGCGCCGGGTTGAACAGGTCTACCCTTCTCCGGGGCGGACGCTGGTGACCAGGTCTTCCTGGTTTCATGGCTGGCCGGCCGGCCAGCAGCATCCGCCTGCCGCCGGCTTGAAGGGCGCCGCAGCGGCCCGCGGTGCCGGGGTGAACATGTCTACCCTACTCTGGGGCGGCCGCTGGAGACCACGTCTACCCGACTCCGGGGCTGGCCGGCCGGTGGGATCCCCCTGCCGCCGGCAGGGAGGGCGCTGCAACGGAACTCGGCGGGGGGGTGAACAGGTCTACCCTTCTCCTGGGTGGCCGCCGGAGACAAGGTTTACCCGGCTCCGGGGCCGGCAGGCCGGCCGGTGGCATCCGCCAGCCGCCAGAGGGGAGGGCGCTGCAGCGGCCCTCGGCGCTGCATGAACAGGTCTACCCTTCTCCCGCGGCGGCCGCCGGAGGTCAGGTCTACCTGGCCGGGGCCGGCCGGCTGGCCGGCAGCATCCAACTTCCGCCGGAAGGGGGGGCGCTGCAGCGGCCTGCGGCGCTGAGGTGAACAGGTCTACCCCTGCTGCCGGCGGCGGCGACGCTGCAGCGGCCCGTGGCGCCAGGCTGAACAGGTCCACCTTTCTCCATGGCGGCAGCTGGAGACCAGGTGTACCCGGCTGTGGGGCCGGCCGGGCGGCCAGCGATATCCACCTCCCGTTGGCGAGAGGGCGCTGAAGCGGTCCGTGGCGCCGGGGTGGACAGGTCTAGCCTTCTCCGGGCGGCCGCGGAGACCAGTTCTAAACAGCCCCGGGATCGGCCAGCCGGCCGGCAGCATCCGCCTGCCGTGGGCGGGAGGACACTGCAGCGGCCAGCGGCGCCAGGGTGAACAGGTCTACCCTTCTCCGGGGTGACCGCCTGAGACCAGGTGTACCCAGCTCCGGGCAGAGGGCCGGCGGCGGCATCCGCCTGCTGCCGGCGGCATCCGCCTGCCGCCGGCTGGGAGGGCGCTGGAGCGGCCCGTGGTGCCGGGTGAAGAGGTTTGCAGCGGCCCGCGGTGCTGGCTAAACAGGTCTACCCTTCTCCTGCGGAAGGCCGGAGACCAGGTCTACACGGTTCGGGCCGGCCGGGCGGCCAGCGGTATCCACCTCCGCTGGCGAGGGTGCTGCGGTCCGTGGCGCCGGGTTGAACAGGTCTACCCTTTTGCGGGTCGGGTTGCCAGAGACCAGGTCTACCCGGTTCGGCCCGGCCGGCCGGTTGGTGCCATCTACCTGCTGTTGGCGGGAGGCCGCCGCAGCGGCCCGCTGCGCCGGGTGAACAAGTCTACCCTTCTCCGGGTCGGGCCGCTGGAGACCAGGGTCTACGGTCCGGGCCGCCAGCCGGGCAGCATCCGCCTGCTGTCGGCAGGAGGTCGCCCCAGTGGCTCGCGCGCCAGGGTGAACAGGTCTACACTTCTCCGGGCGGCCGGGAGACCAAGTCTACCTGCCCGGGCCAGGCGGCCGACCGGGGAGACCAGGTCTACCCGGCTCTGGGGCCAGCCGGCTGGCCGGCGGCATCCGCCTCCTGCCGGCAGGGAGGATGCTGCAGCGGCCCGCGGGGCTGGGTGAACAGGTCTACTCTTCTCCGTGGCGGCCGCTGCAGACCAGGTCTAAACAGCTCCGGGATCGGCCAGGCGGCCGGCGGCATCCGCCTGCCTTAGGCGGGGAGGGCGCTGCAGTGGCCTGCGGCGCCGGGGTGAACAGGTCTACCCTTTTGCAGGTCGGCTGCCAGAGACCAGGTCTACACGGGTTCGGGGCCGGCCGGCCGGCTGGTGCCATCTACCTGCTGTCGGCGGGGAGGTCGCCCCAGTGGCCTGCGGCGCCAGGGTGAACAGGTCTACCCTTTTACAGGGCGGCCGCCGGAGACCAGGTTTACCCGGCTGCAGGGCCGGCCGGCCGGTGGTCGGAATCCGGCTGCCGTTGGCGGGGAGGGCACAGCAGCTGCCCGCGGCGCCGGTGTGAACAGGTCTACCCTACTCTGGGGCGGCCGCCAGAGACCAAGTCTACCCGGCTTCGGAGCTGGCAGGCCGGCCAGTGGAATCCGCCTATCCCCAGAGGGGAGGGAGCTGCAGCGGCCTGCCGCGCTGGGTGAACAGGTCTACCCTTCTCCGGGGCGGCCGCCGGAGACCAGGTCTACCCGGCTCTGAGGCTGGCCGGCCGGCCGGTGGCATCTACCTGTTGCCACCGGCGCGGAGGTCGCCGCAGCGGCACGCAGTGCCGGGGTGAACAGGTATTCAATTCTCCGGGGCTGCCGCCGGAGACCAGGTCTACCCGGCTCCGGGGCCGGCCAGCCGGCCGGAAGCATCTGCCTGCCGCTGGCAAGGAGGGCGCTGCAGCGGCCCGCGGCACCGGGGTGAGCATGTCTACCCTTCTACTAGGCGGCCGTCGGAGACCAGGTTTACCAAGCAGCAGGGCTGGCCGGCCCGCGGTCACCATCCGCCTGCCGCAGGCGGGGAGGGCGCTGCAGCGGTATGCGGCACCGGGGTGAACAGGTCTACCCTTCTCCGGGCGGCCGCCAAAGACGAGGTCTACCTGGCTCCGGGGCCGGCTGGCCAGCTGTTTGCATGCGCCTGCTGCTGGCGGGAAGTTCGCCGCTGCTGCTCGAGGCACCGGGGTGAAGAGGTCTACCCTTCTCCGGGGCGGCCGCCGGAGACGAGGTCTACCCGGCTCCGGGGCCGACCAGCTGGCCGGTGGCATGCGCCTGCTGCCGGCGGGGAAGGCGTCACAGCGGCCCGCAGCGCCGGGGTGAACAGGTCTACCTTTCTACTGGGCGGCCGCCGGAGACCAGGTTTACCCGGCTGCAGGGCCGGCCGGCCGGTGGTCGGCATCCGGCTGCCGTTGGCAGGGAGGGCGCTGCAGCGGCCCGTGGCGCCGGGGTGAACAGGTCTACCTTTCTTTGTGGTGGCCGCCAGAGACCAGGTGTACCGGGCTCCGACTCGTTTCGGCCGGCCGGCGGCATCCGCCTGCCGAAGGCGGGGAGGGCGCTGCAGCTGCCCGCATCGCAGTGGTGAACAGGTCTACCCTTCTCCGAAGCAACCGCCGGTACCAGCTCTACCCGGTTCCGAGGCCGCCTAGCTGGCCAGCGGCATCCGCGTACTGCCGGCGGTGAGGGCGTTGCAGCGGCCCGCGGCGCCGGGGTGAACAGATCTACCATTCCCAGGGCCGCCGCCGGAGACCAGGTATACCTGACTCCGTGGCCTGCAGGCCGGCCGGCGACATCGGCCTGCTGTGGGCGGGGAGGGCGCTGCGGCGGCCAGCAGCACCGTGGTGAACAGGTCTACCCTTCTCCGGGTCGGCCGCCACAGAGCAGGTGTAACCGGCTCCGGGGCCAGACGGCCAGCCAGCGGCATCCGCCTGCCACCGGCGGGGAGGGCGCTGCAGCGGCCTGAGGCGCCATGGTGAACAGGTCTACCCTTCTGCAGGTCGGCTGCCGGAGACCAGGTCTACCCGGCTCTGGGGCCGTCCGGCAGGCCTTTTGCATGCGCCTGCTGCCGGCGGAGAGGTCGCCGCTGCGGCCCGCGGCGCTGGCGTGAACAAGTCTACCCTTCTCCGGGGCGGCCGCTGGAGACCAGGTCTACCCGGCTCTGGGGCCAGCCGGCTGGCCGGTGGCATCCGCCTGCTGCCGGCGGGGAAGGCGTCACAGCGGCCTGCGGCGCCGGGGTGAACAGGTCTACCCTTTTGCGGGTCGGCTGCCAGAGACCAGGTCTACCCGGGTTCGGGGTCGGCCGGCCGGCTGGTGCCATCTACCTGCTGTTGGCGGGGAGGTCGCCGCAGCGGCCCGCTGCGCCGGGGTGAACAAGTCTACCCTTCTCCGGGTCGGCCGCTGGAGACCAGGTCTACGTGGGTCCGGGGCCGGCCAGCCGGCAGCATCCGCCTGCTGTCGGCGGGGAGGTCGCCCCAGCGGCCCGCGGCGCCAGGGTGAACAGGTCTACCCTTCTGCAGGTCGGCTGCCGGAGATGAAGTCTACCCGGCTCCGGGGCTGGCCGGCCGGCCGGCGGCATCTGCCTGCCACCGGCGGGGAGGATGCTGCAGCGGTATGCGGCACCAATGTGAACAGGTCTACCCTTCTCCGGGGCGGCCGCTGGAGACCAGGTCTACCTGGCTCCAGGGCCGGCAGGCCGGCTGGCGGCATCCGCCTGTAGGCGGAGGGGAGGGCGCTGCAGCAGCCCGAAGCGGCGGGGTGAACAGGTCTACACTTCTCCAAAACAACCACCGGTAACCGGGTCTTCCTGGTTCCGAGGCCGCCCAGCCGACCAGCGTCATCCGCCTATTTTAGGCGGGGAGGACACTGCAGTGGCCAGCGGCGCCGTGGTGAACAGGTCTACCCTTCTCGGGGGCGGCCGCCGGGGACCAAGTCTACCCGGCTTCGGAGCTGGCAGGCCGGCCAGTGGCATCCGCCTGTCCCCAGATGGGAAGGGAGCTGCAGCGTCCCGCCGCGCTGGGTGGACAGGTCTACCTTTCTCCGGGCTGCAGCGCCTCGGCGCTGCATGAACAGGTTCACCTTCTCGCGGCGGCCGCCGGAGTCAGGTCTACCGGCTCGGGCCCGCCGCCGGCCGGCAGCATCCAACTCCAGCCGGAAGGGAGGGCGCTGCAGCGCGCGCGCGCGGGTGAACAGGTCTACCCTTCTGGGGCGGCCCCAGAGACCAGGTCTACCGGCTCTGGGGCACGGCCGGCCGGGAGCACCTGCCTGCCGAGGGGGAGGGCTGCCGCACCCGCGCCCAGGGTGAACAGGTCTCCCTTCTCCGGCGGCGAGACCATGTCTATTGGCTGGGCCGGCCGCCGGGCGTGGCATCCGCCTGTGCCTGCGGGAGGCGCTGCAGCGCCCGCCGCCAGGGTGAACAGGTCACCTCGGGGGCCGGAGACCAGGTCTACCGTCGGGCCGCACCGGCCATCGGCATCTGCCTGCCTCCGGCGGGAGGACGCTGACGGCCCGGCACCAGGTTGAACGGTCACCTCGCGGCCGCCAAAGACCAGGTCTACCTGCTCTGAGGCCGGCCGGCCGGCCAGGCATCCGCCACGCCGGCAGGAGGCGCCAGCTCGCCTCCGGCGGGGTTGAACAGGTCACCCTTCTCCGGGCGGACGAGTACCAGGTCTTCCTGGTTCTGGCTGCCAGCCAGGCCAGCAGCTCCGCCTGCCGCCGGCCAGAGGGCGCCCAGCAGCGGCCGGGCCGGGTGAACATGTCTACCCTCTCTGGGCGGCCGCTGAGCACCTCTCCGCGGACTCCGGGCCTGGCTCCGGTGGGTCCGCCGCCGCAGGAGGGCGCTGCACGGAAGCCGGCGGGGTGAACAGGGTACCTGTTCCGTACTCTGGGGCGACAGGTTAAACCCGTCCCGGGCCGGGCGGCCGGCCGGGGATCCCCGCCGCCGCAGGGGAGGGCGCGCAGCGGACCTCGGCGGGGCTGAACAGGTCTACCCTCTTCGTGCCGCGGCAGGCTTCGGTCAGGCTCGCTCGGCCCGGGGCCGCCGCGCCGATCCAAGCCTGCCGGAGGAGGGCGCTGCAGGCTGCGCCTTCGCGAGGTGAACAGGCTCCTCTGGGCGGCACCAGAGACCAGGTGTCTCCGCGGCCGGGCCGGCCGCCGGAGGGGGATGCACTGCCGCCGGCGGGGGTGAAGGCTCTACCCTCAGCCGGCCACCAGGTGAACAGGTCTACCTTCTCCGGGGCGCCGAGACCAGGTCTACCGGCTCGGGCCGGCGGCCAGCGGCATCGCCTCGCCGGGGGGGCGCTGCAGCGCCGCGCGCCGGGTGAACAGGTCTACCTTCTCCGGCGGCGCCGAGACCAGGTCTACCGGCTCAGGCCGGCCGGCGGCGGATCCACCTGCCGCCGGAGGGCGCGCAGCGCCCGGCCCGGGTGAACAGGTCTACCCTCTCGGCGGCCGCGGAGACCAGGTCTCCCGCCGGGCCGGCCGGCGGCCGGCGATCCGCCTGCGCCGGGGGAGGCGCTGCAGGCCGCGCGCCGGGTGAACAGGTCACCCTTCTCGGGCGGCCGCCGAGACCAGGTCTACCGGCTCCGGGCCGCGGCCGGCGGCATCCCCCGCTTGGCGGAGGGCGCTGCAGCGGCCGCGGCGCAGGTGAACAGGTCTACCCTTTCGGGGGCCGGAGACCAGGTCTCCCGGCTCGGGCCGGCCGCCGGCGGCATCCGCCTCCCGGCAGAGGGCTGCAGCAGCCCGCGGCCCAGGGTGAACAGGTCTACCCTTCTCGGGCGGCCCGAGACCAGGTCTCCGGCTCGGGCCGGCGGCCGGCCGGCATCCGCCTCCGCCGGGGGAGGGGCTGCAGCGGCCGCAGCCGGGTGAACAGGTCTACCCGGCGACCGCCCCGGGAGAGGCCACCCCGCGCGCCGGGGACAGGTCATCTTCCCGGCGGCCGGAACCGCTTCCGCCGGCCGGCGGCCGGCGGAGCACCTCCGGAGGAGGCGCCGGCGGGAACAGGTCCTTCCGGGCGCCGGAGACCAGGCTACCCGCTGGGCGCCGCC
>JAREIS010002526.1:0-11392 GCA_030060385.1 Muscicapa striata striata | reverse complement strand
GTTCCCAGTGGGCCTATGAATATTTTGAAACTTTGGATTTGATTATGATTCAGTTCTTGAGGGTTTCCAAAAACCCTGACTTTGCCTTGATTTCCCTCTTAGCTCAGTTCTTGGGAATGGTTTCAACTCCAATTATGAAATCTTCAAAGAGCTTCTGAGAAATACATCCTAATTTTGAAGCTTGTATTTTATACTGCTTCTTACAGACATGATTTGCATTCTCTGATTGATATTGATCCAGGGTCTCTCCTCAGGAGGTCTGGCCTGTGGAGAGAAGCTGTGCCTTGAGGTCTGACCCAGTGGGACAACCTTGCTCCATATTCCCAACCCCATCCTGTCTGTCCTCATTCACCTGGGATCTGCTTTGCTTGGAGAGCTACCGCCAAAAAGAAGTTTTTTTTCAAAACAACAAAAACTTCAAATTTTTCTCACAAAACAGAAAACCCCCAGGTGTGCCACCCCAAGGTGCCCCCAAGGATTGGCCCGGGATCGGTGTTGGGGTGGGGGAGTCGGCGCCATCTTTCCTTTCTGCTTCTGACCCCATCTTTCCCCCGGCCCGATCCCCATTGACCCGGGACTACAACACCCCCATGCCCGGGCCCCAGCCCCGGACCCCCACTTCCCAAAGGTCCCCAGACTTCCAGGACCCCTACGTCCCCCTCTCAATGCCCATTCGGGACACCCCCCAAAAGGTCTAAGGACCCCCTGAATGCCCCCAACCTCACAGAATCCCCTTACAGCCACTTCTGGGAATTCATCCCTGCCATCCCGAAGCTAAGAGCCCCCAAACCCAGTCAGTCGCCTAAAACCTGCCATCCCCTGTGCCAAAGCCCGGGTTTACCCCCCAAAGACCCCCCAAGCCCCCCTGAACCATATTTTTCCCCTTGAGAACCCAAATCCCCGTTCAGAGGGTGTCCCAAATCCCCTTCCCGGGCCCCTAAACGCTCTGGGGCCCTTTCCAGGACTTCAGCCCCCATCATGCTAAAGTCAGTTTTACAAAATATGAGTACTGGTCTAATCCCGATACTCAACTGAACAATGACCTTTAAAAATTTTTTTAAAAATTTAGTTTATTCAGTGCGGGGGAGAAACAGGTAACCTCTGATAAGACTGCAAAACCCAAAACAAAGTCTATTTTGCAAAGGGATTCAAACAAATACATATTCATAATAATACCCTTCCCCATTCCCCGTTTCCCCATGGAAAAATTAGCTTAAACTTTTTAAAATTTTTTGACTTTTAATTTTTTTAAAAAATTTCATGGGAGGGGTCTTAAAAAAGGGGAAAGGGGGGGTCTTAAACCCCAAACTTTTTGACCTTTTCTACTAACATTACAAAATTTGGGGGGAAAGTCCAATTTTTTAAAGAATGGGTTTCTGGTTGCATTGTCTTTTTCCTTTCCCGGGGTTCTTAAAGGTTTCATTTTTTTCCATTGAAACCCAGCTGAGAAACAGGGAAAAAAACAACCTTATTTAATTTTCCCAGATAACTACCCCCACCCCATTTGATAATTATTTTCAACAAGGTAATAAAATTTATATTTTTTAAAGAAGTTTTTTCATTCCCACTTTTTCCTTTTTAAAATAAAAATTTTTTTACCCAATATGGGGATTTTTTTCATCTATCCAAGACGATGGCCCTTTCTAAGACTAAGCCATACCCCTTTTGATAGCTGCCACTGCCATTTGTTAGAATCTCAAACCCAAAAATACAGCAATAGACAAAATTAAACTTATCCCAACCCTAAAAAAAGGGAAAATTGTAGTGAATTAAGGCATTAAGCAAACCAGCTGCGGTTGGTGACCCCCCAAAGGGACACCCCAACCCAAAAGACAGATGTTTTTAAAATTTTAAAATTTTTTAACCCTCCGGGGCATACATGATTAAAGCCCTTTTTCCCCCTGCACCCGGATCCTTTTTAAAATTTTTTTCTTAATGCCTGATATTTCAGTAAAGGACATTTGGGCAAAAATTATTAGAGGGGGCAATATTTTTTCACAGTAACCGGGTTTTGCCTTTATGTACTGAGGGAAAATTACGGGGTTGATAGGAAAAGTCGACCCTTTTGATTTTAGCAAAATTGAAAATTTACATAAATTGAATTGAGTCTAACCCATTATTTGTTTTCCCTTTATGGGGGGACATGCTGTTCTGAGACAGACACAACCTTGTCCTATATGCACAAGGGGAATTTTCGGGTTGGAGGCATTTAAAAAATGCTTTCTTTCCCACAGGATCTTTCATTTTTAAATTCCAATATTTTCCCAATTGTTTTCAAACGGGGCTTGGTTTAAATTTGCCTTTTTTCTTCAATTTCCGGCCCACATTCTGTGTTCGGGAAGGAAAAAATACAGTCCCTTCATGATTAATCCCAGAAACTGTAGGATGTTTTAAAGGGTTCAAAATTATTTATGGAAAAAAAATTTTGTCACTGTATTTTCTCAGGGAAAGGAAAAATTAAACCCAAAAACCCAAAAGGGGAACCCCCTTTTCTATTTTTAGGCATTGTCCCAAAAAATTTTTGGGAGTTTTTGGCGGGGAATATCCTTTTTTCATTTCCCCTGATGTTTACAACCACTACCCATCCACATTTTGTTGGGTAATCCAAGAGCCAGAGAAATGTTTCACCCCTTGGCCTAGGGTTTTTTAATTATTTCCTCATGGTCTTGTTTTTCTTTTTTTTCCCCATTTTGAAATATTTTGGTCCAAATTTTTCCCCTAGTGCTAATAAAGAAAAACAAAGGCTGAAATTTAACAAAATCACTTCCCACTCAATTTGTTGATCACCACCTAATCCATTGGGTTTAAAACCCCAGTCCTTTTCCCAAAAATATCCTAGTGAGGTCTCTTTTTTTAAACAAGGGGGCAAGGTTTAAAGCCAAGTAGTGCTTTCCCAAAAAAGGAGATTTAGAAAGGGGGCACATTCTAAAATGCAAAAACATTTACCCTGCATTCCCATTTCTACTGGCTTCAGAGCCCATTCAAGTTAGTTAGCTGTCTCAAATTTCCCTGTTTTCTTGATAGCAAGGTAAAATTTTAGTAATTGTGGGAATCATGGGTTGTTCTTTTTTCTCTGAAATTTGGAGTCGGGATCGTTAACCCCTTCTCTGGAATCAGGTTTGATTTGCCTTGATTTTGTGAAACTCAATGCAAATTAGAAGAAAACGCCCCTTTGCTGCACATCCTTCAGTTTTAAGTCTAAATTCAGGAAACTGGTCAAGCTTTTGTCACAGCATGCAGGACCAACTTGGATGGGGGTTCCATGGGGGGAAAGGTGAGCCAGGAACCCATCCTGTACGAATGCATATTCACATCCCCAAACACCCCTTTCCCACCAATTTGTTTCCGGACCCCAACTTTTTGTTTTAATTCCCACGGGAGTAGAAGAAAGTTTTTCCTTGGCATTGATAAAACCCTTTGGGACATTGAAACGGTGTGTGTTGTTTGATTTTATTTATTTAGGGCAATGACCAAAAGGGGTCACAACCATTAAATTATGTCCATGATAGCTAAAGTTCATTATCGCCCCGGTGAATTTCAGTTTCCCGGGTTTCCCCCTCGGTGCAATTTTCCAAATTTTTCAGGAGCCTTCTTCACTCGGGAGTGATGGATCCAACCCTTTTGTTCTTTGATTTTGACTTGTAAGGGGGAGAGGAGTACCTGCAATGACCCTTTCCCCACTGTGGTTCCAAAGTCTTCTGAAAAAAGTTTAACATATACATAATCCCCAGGTTGTACATCGAAATTCCCCCCCAATTTCTGCTTTGGGCCCCAGCCACATTTTTTCCCAAACCCTCGGGGGACCCCAAAAATGTGGTATTATTTCTTGTAACAATGCCTTGGTCACCTCTTTGCCTTTGGTTGGTGGGGTGGGGAAAAGGTTTCCCCAAACCGGGAAAAGGTATTTAAAAACCAAAGGTAATATCCCCCTCTTCCTAAAAAAATTTCCAAAAAATAAATTTTTGCCATTGTTGCCCGGGTTTCCAAAAATTTTTCCCAAATTTATCCAGTTTGGGTTTTGGAAAAAAGTTTTTGGGTTTTTAGTTCAGGGGGAAAAGACCACACTGACAAGTTACTTGTGTTGTGCCTTGTAATTTTCACCCGGAATTTATCCTTTTAAAAAATTTTTAAAATTGTCCTTTCCCCAAATGTTTTCTCTGTTCTTTTAAAGTGACCAAAGGGGTAAGAGGGTCCCAAAACTTTTCCTTTTTTGGGTTAAGCCCCCCCTTCCTGGAATAAACTGTTTCCCTTCCTTTCATTTTTTTTACCCTTTTTTATAAAATTTTCCCCTTTTAAAAGAGACCTTTCCATCGGGAATTAATGCTCCCTCGACTATTTCATTGGGTTCCCCTTTGGTTTTATTTTTTTTCCTGCCCAAATTGACATTTTCCTTCTTCCAATTTAAGCTCATTTTTAAAAAGCCCCTTAAAATATGTAATAATAGCTCCCTTTTTCAGGTAACTGAACTGCATCTAATATTTTTTAGTATTTTTTTGTGCAAAATTTATTTTTTTTTTCCCTTTTGTGAGTTTAGCAGTCCTCCTTTTTTCCAAACAGCCCCCAAATAAACCCACCCAAATGCATCCTTGAGTCTGAAAAAATTTTATTTTTTTCCCTTTTCCCCACTCTAAGACCCGGGCCATGAAATTTCGCCTTTGGGGAGAGGTATTTTTGGGGGCCCAGATTTAAATTTCCGTGGTAACTGCATACCCAGCATGTCTTTTCCACTGATGAAAAGCTGCCCCTATCAGTGAACCAGCCTCGGGGCCCCCCGAGCGATGTCCTTCTGATCTGGGTGAGGGATAGGTGGTTTCCCCACAGTGGGGATCACGGGTTTTTTCCCAACCCTGATCAAGCCCAGTTTTTGGACCCGAACAAGAACCTTCAGTTGGTTTAAGTTTCCGGGCCTTTTGCCCATTTCAACCCCTTTGCCCCCTTCCGTGTTTAAAAAGGCAAAGGGGTTTAACGAACAATCCATAGCTATAAACCCCAGTCTGCCCCAACCTATTCCCTTTGAAAGGTTTCTTCTTTTACCCGGGGGTTTTCCTGGGGTTTTCACTTCCCTTCCTTTTCTTTGGGGCCCCAAGGGGTTTCCTTTGTCCACCACTTATAGCCCAGGAAAACCATTTTTATTCCACCATCGGGGCCTTTTTTTGGGGATCCCAAAACCCCTGCGGGCCCCAAAAAAGTTTGGGGAGGTTACCACCCCAATCCACACACCCCTTTTTGGGTCCAAGTGGCTATTATGAGGTCATCCATGTACTGAAGCTTTTTGCCCCTTCCCCGGGGGGGGTTCAAGACCCAAATCCTTTGCCAGCTGTTCTCCAAATATGGTGGGGGAGTTTTTGAACCCTGGGGACAAATGTGAGCTGAGTTTTTACCCAGTTTTGGGATTCTCCCTTTCCAAATGAAAAAATTTTCTGGTTGGCCATGGAGAGGGAGGAAAAAGAAAGCATCCTTCAAATCAAAAAACAGTAAACCAGGTTAAGGTTCAGGTGTTAAAGAGTTAACAAGGGGAGGGGTTAGCAACCATCAATAAATCTTCAGTTATTTTATTAAATTAAATCATGTACTAACCTGTATGATCCATCAGGCTTTTCCAGAGGCAAATAGGACTGTTAAAATCAGATTGACACTTTAATAGTCCCATTTGCAAAAAGCCAATGATTGTGCTAATTTTCTCTGTCTTCCATTTTCAAGGGATATTGTTTTGACCTTACTGAAAGGTTTCCTCCTTTTAAAAGTTGGATTTTTTTTGGGTTTAATTTTTTTCCTGGTATATTAGAAGCCCACACTCCAGGAAACACCTGATCTTTTTATTTTCTTAATAATTTCTTCCTTTATTTTCAATTTCATTTTTTTGTTATTAGCATTGCTAACAATTGCACAATATTGTTGATCTTTTTATCTCCAAACTAATTTTCCCATTTTTAAATATTATCTTTTGTTTTCCAGCTGTCAAGCAGATCCCTGCCAAAAAAGTCAGAGGAGCATTAGGCATATACAAAAATTAATAAATTTCCCTACTCTTTTCCCCCCATTTTACTAATGGTTTGCAAAATATGCTTTTACAGGTCAGAAAGTCGCCTTTTACATTTTTTGTATTATTGCTACAAGTTTCTTTTTCCCGGTTTACACCCTCTTCTCAATTGCTGAAACCTCCATTCATCTAGAAAAATTTCCCAATTCCGATTTTGGCTCACAACTTCTGGAGCTTCACCTGATGTCACTTGAGACTGCCCTAAAAACAAGTTTACCATGTTGTATTCCCATCAGAGCAGGATCCAGGTGGTGTGTCAACGCATTGCCTTTCGCAACTGGTCTAAAAGTTCAGAAGGAGTTTGAGAGGAATTTTGTTTAATAGCTTTAACGTAGAAAAATAAAATAGGGGATACCTGGTTCTCTGGTTCGGGAGGGGGAAATCATATTAATTACTTTTTTCAAGTGAGGATGAAGCAGGGGATGAAGGGGAAAAACCCTGGTTGATGGAAAATTTTCAAATCTGCTTCCTCCACTCTCCCCTTCCTTGTTTTTTTTAGGGGTGGTCTAAGCAATTTCTTCATCTCCTTTTCCTTAGTTTCTATACAATACACTTTGTTATGTTTGTGTACACTTTGGATTTATTGGATTACTGCAAATCTTTTGGGGTTTTTCCCTTTTTATTAGCTTTATTACTTTTCCCCAGCACTAGGGCCAGAGGGTGGCCCAATTCCAACCCTCCTTTGCCACTCAGGGTATTTTGGTGAAAACATGTCAGCATAAGTAACTTCATGCCACTTCTGCTCATGCCCATGAAAAGAAACCGTTTAAAAAAGTTTTTTATAGTCCAATGTCCCGAGGGGGGCCACTTCACCCCTTCCCAAGTTTAAAAGGGTGGCACCACTGTGTGACAACTTTAATAACCCTCACATTTAGTTTCTGTATCCATGGTCCACCAGTCTTTCCCCAGATGCCAAAAACATCCTAAAGACTCCCTTTTTAGATTTTGCTTTCACTGCCCCCATCCCAAAAAATTTTTTTCCTCTTAATGCCTTTTAACCTTATCCGGCCCGGAGTTCACCTGGCAGTAACTCAAAGATCTTCCACTTATACATTTGTCTGAAACAATTCTAAAAAACCACACAAGGGAAACACAACGAAGGGTCACAGTCACAGCCTTCCTTGGACAGGGAAGTTCTTTTACCCCCTGGGACCCCTCCTGAATCAGTGCCCGAAGCATTGCCCTGATGATGTTAATGCTGGATGTCTCCTTAAGAGGTTTGGGCACAGAGAAGAATGACCCCTTGAGGGCTGGCCCATTTGGACAACCTGCCTTCCACCCCAAATTACCATGCCCAACATCACCCAGCTTTTGAGGACTTTTTAAAACATTAAAAAAAAAATTACTGGTTTTTTATAATTAAAATAGATTGTTTAAAAAAGTTATATATGTATTTTTAATATTTAAATATTATTTTTATCACTTTCTAAAAATATTAAAAAAAACTCTATATTTTTTAGTAACAAAAATTTTGGTCTTTTTATTAATTAAGACCATATTGGCATTGATTTCTTCCTTTTCAGAATTAGTCTTTTTTTAGTCCTTTGTATTCTTTTAATCATTTTCAACACATGGTAAAAAGGGCCATTTGGGGTAAGGAAATCGGGGACATTAGGGCTTTTTGGGGGATAATTTAAGGAAGTGAGGGTAGAAGGACACTTAATTGAGGGGATGTAGTAGTACTTAGGATCCTGAGAGAAAATGTGGGCATCAGGGCAATGAATTCCAGGGAGACCTAGAGGTCAGAAAGGGGAATATGGGGCCCTTTGGGTCCCAGGCACTTGGGGCTCCAGGGTCTTAGGATGGAAAATGGGAGTTGGGCAGGAATAATCTTTAATTGAACCGACATCATGGGGAGTTCTCAACAGCTGCAATGTCTCTGGTGGGAGGGACGGGACATGAAGTCAAGGCTAATGGCCTCACAGGAACAGTGGAGCAATGGGATGTAGTCCCAACCGACCGGGTGTTTTGGGGTCCGAGCACCTGGGGATTTTCTAGAGCTTATAGAGGTCCTCAGGGGGAAGATAGGTTCAGGAGCCACTTTTTTTACCGGCAGGAGTTTTAGGAGGAAATTGTTCTGAGGGACTCTGAAGCTGCTGGGGAGGAGAGGAGATGAATCCCAGAAGTGGCTGAACGAGCATCCATGAGGTTTGGAGTATTCAGAGGATTTGTGGCTCTTTTGAGGTGGTCCAAATGGGCGCTGAGGGGGCACTATGAATCCTGGATGGTCTGGGGGAAACTTATGGGACATGTGGAAGGCGGATACCAGGGTTCTGTGGGGCACAGGAATGATGGGGTGCAGTCCCAGCTCCAATGGGGCTAAATCGGGCTGTGGGGGCATGATGAGTTGTAGGGAAAGAAACCTGACGCCAGGCACCAGAGAAGATATTCTCGGTACAGCCCAGCACATTTCCAGTGCCCCTCCAGTCCCTCCCAAAGACCAGTTCATCCTCAGTACAGCCCAGTACATTTCCAGTGCCCACATGCCCTCTGAGTACACCCAGTCCCTCCCAATAACCTGAGTTCATTCCTATTCCTTCCAGTTTCTTCCAGTGTCATCCATAGTACACCCCAATGTCCCCCAGTCTTCCATGAGTTCCCAGTTTGTCCCAGTATCCCCAGTTTCCACTCACAGTATCCCCAGTTTGCCCCAGTATTGTTCAGCATCACTCCCAGTATGTCCCAATGTGTCTCTGTGCACCCTCTGTAGTCCTCCCAGTCCACCCAGATTCCCCCACCCCCAGCATTCCCTTCGTTTTCCAGGTTGTCCGTCCTCCTGTATCACATCCAGCGTAATCCAGTGTCTCCCATAGAGTTCCCTGTTTCCAGTATGGGGCCAGCCCACTCCAGTATCACTCCCACTATGTCCCAGTGTTTCTACAGGGTTTCCAGTGTTCCCAGTATGTCCTGTCCTCCCCAGTGTTTCCAAGGAAACTTGAACTGTCTCATGGTTGCTGTGGCACCAAACCCAGCAGTGGGGTCAGTGCAGTGTCCATGGCCACAGCCCTGGCATTGGGTCCAGTACAGGTTGGGATGATGATCCACTCTCAAAACTGGCCCAGGAGCAGCTCTGCAGTGTTTCTGGTGGCATCCCAGAATGGCACACACCTGAGCAGTGTGTCTTTCTAGTAGGGAAAATTAGGAGTTTTAGATTGCTTCAGAAATAAAAAAAAAAAAAAAAAAAAAAAAAAAAAAAAGAAAATCTTTTTCCTGAGTGCAGCCAGTTCTCCAACCAAAGCAGGTCCCAGGTGAGTAAGGACAGAGGATGAGGTTGGGCAGTGGAGCAAGGCTGTCCACACTGGGTCAGACCTCAAGGCACAGATTCTCTGAGCAGGCCAGACCTCCTGAGGAGAGTCCTGGGATCAATATCAACCACAGAATGCTGCAATAACCTCTCTTCAAAGAGATCAGAAAAAACTAGTCTGTAAAATAAGAATTTGTATTTCTTTAGAAGCTCTTTGACATATTTATCCATAAGTAGAGTTGAAAACTTCCTGATGAACTGCACTAGACCAGAGGGAAATCAAAGAAACATGGTTTGCAGGGAAATCTCAGAATTCAGTCATAATCATGTTCCAAAATTCTGGTACCTTTCATGGTCCCACTGAGGGACACAACTGAGAAAGTGTCCCCAGGTTCAGTTAGCGCAGGAAATTGGAGGCAGAGATGACAGGTGGGGACAAAGAGAAGGCAAGTCTTGGTTCCCAGGGCACAGCAGGGTCTGTGCCACCAAGGGCTGTGGAGGAGACACCTTGTCCTGAGCCACTGGGGCCTCCTGGCACAGTCCCAGCAAGGCTGGGCACTGTCACCCCTTGTCCTGCCCTCAACATCCCCCAAATCCCAGTGGCCTCAGGGATCTGGGACTAGTCCCTGGGAGCCTTGGTCAGGAATGGCCCTGGGGCTCCCTTCCCCCATGCTCCCAGGGACTGTAGGTTTCAGAGGACTTTGGGCTGCTTTGCCTTTGGGAGGCTCTGGAGAACTTTCTTGGCAATCATGGCCTCTAATTATCTGCTTTTAATCAGTCTCTTGAGAGCCTTTCTCAGATACAACACTCCAGCAGGGCTCATTAATAGTTCAAGGTACTTCAGTTTTTAAGGTGCTTTTTTTTTCCTTTCTTCTCTGACTCTCTGAGAGGTTTTTGGGCAATCATGGCCTTCTGTCTCTCCTCCAAGGAGTCCATGAGGAGCCTGTGCTGGGCATGGACCTCAGTGGGACCCATTAATGCTTTGAGACACTTTGGGTTTTCTTCTCACTTGGGCTCCTGGAAAGGTTTGTGCGTCTCCTCTCAGGCCCCCATAGTTCAAGCATCAGCACCTGATTCATCATGGGGCTCCTTTGAAAAAACAAACCATGACAAACATGGCAAACCATGGCTCTACCTTTATTTCCCTCTGTTTGAGAACATATCCAGCAATTTGCTAGGTTGAGTATTTTGGCTGCTTTTATCTTTACATTTTCATGACCATTTTCATTAATAATCCTTGGCAAAGCTCTGAGGGGTTTCTGCAAACAAAGATTCTGGCTGACTCTCAAGATACAATTTACAGACTTCCGTAGTAGATTAGAGACATGTTTTTTCTTTCTTTTTTCTCAATCTCATTTTGGTTAGGTACAGTAATTCTGTTGTCCACAGAGCTGACACCTTTTCAATTCCAGAATAATGTCCCCAAGGCCCTTTGCTGTTCAGCTTTACCACGCTGTCTGTGGGTGACAAGGCATTTAAGGGGGTCCTTTCCCCTCTGGCTGGAGAGGTGCCTGGTCCCAGTCTCTGAGGGCACCCAGGCTCCTGGATGGAATTCGTGTGGAAGTGCCTCAGTGTCACATCAGCCTTCACATGGAGCCCCGTGGATCAGAGCATTTTCCAAAGGGCTGTTGGGACAAACAGGGAGATTTGGTCCTACAGGATCTGTAAAACAATATCCTATAACATCCACTTGTTCTGGCACAGAACACTTGGCTGCAGGGACATATTCCATCCTTCTCACCCAGGGTTCAGGATTCAAATAGTATTGTGTTTCCCCAGAGCTGCTCCTTCAGCTGGCTCAGGAGGGCCATTTGGCCTCTGGACCCACACTCTGGATCCATTATTAGGATTGGTGCATCCAAACCCTTTTTCTTCATGAACAGCTGTGATTTAATGTGAATGTCCTTTATTCACAGTTGTTTTAAAAACTGCAATATCAATAACTGTGCTACCCTGCCATGGGGTTGAAAAATCCAACTGTTCACTACTGTTTAACAGAGTTACTTCAATTTCTCCTTGATAATCTGCACCAATTACTCCTCCCAAAACATGAACAGTTCAAGGCTAAGCTCGAGTGAGCATTTATCAAACCAAAGTGTCCTGGAGGA
>JAREIS010002523.1:0-10851 GCA_030060385.1 Muscicapa striata striata | reverse complement strand
CAGTGACTAGTGCTAAGAAGCAGGATCGGAACGAGCTAGTTTGCTGCTACATACCTAATCGCCATGCAGCCTTCTGTGGTAAACATGACGCTTGCTGTTAGGCTCCGAAAGGCAGACAACACTTTGCTATGTGCAGAGCAATTGAGAGCTACTGTGTGGTGTGCACTCTTTCTTCTTATCTTCAAGTACACTGCTGTGCTCTTCGCTATGAAGACTCCAGAGAGTGCATGCTATTGATACTAGAAGAGTGGCAGACTGATATTAAACAGAGAGTTTAGAAGAAAAGTGCACGTGCCAGGCGTGTTTTTTGAGCAGATACACCTAGCTGCAGAGTGTTCTGTGTGTGGACCAGGTGACAGTTCATCTCTGTTAGAGAGAAAACGCTGCAAGATACAAACCGCGGAACAAGGAAACTCAGCACACCAGAGCGCCCTGCGCAGCGTATCTGTTACCAGTGACTAGGGCTAAGAAGCAGCATCAACGTATGCTAGCTTTCTTACTGAATACCTATTCGTCTAGCCGCCTTCTGTGGCAAATATTGGAGATGCAGGGATCTGAAGTCTGTGTTTAGTGGACAATGAGAACTACTGTGGTGTGTGCATTTTTTCACCTCGTCCTCAGTTACACTTCTCTGCTTTTTGCTCTACAGAGTTAAAAGTGTGCTTGGAACTCTTACAAGAAGCAGGGCAGATTGATACGGTAGAGAGGGATTAGAAGAAAAGTGCACGAGCCAGGCGTGGTTTTTTGGCAAATAAACCTAGCAGCAGAGTGTTTCGTGTGAGGAGAGGGTGACAATCATCTCATTTAGAGGGAAATCGCGTCAGGATACAAACCGCAAACAAAGAACCGCAGTGCACCAGAATGCTCTGCGCAGTGTATGAGTTGTCAGTGACTAGTGCTAAGAAGCAGGATCGGAACGAGCTAGTTTGCTGCTACATACCTAATCGCCATGCAGCCTTCTGTGGTAAACATGACGCTTGCTGTTAGGCTCCGAGAGGCAGACAACACTTTGCTATGTGCAGAGCAATTGAGAGCTACTGTGTGGTGTGCACTCTTTCTTCTTATCTTCAAGTACACTACTGTGCTCTTCGCTATGAAGACTCCAGAGAGTGCATGCTATTGATACTAGAAGAGTGGCAGACTGATATTAAACAGAGAGTTTAGAAGAAAAGTGCACGTGCCAGGCGTGTTTTTTGAGCAGATACACCTAGCTGCAGAGTGTTCTGTGTGTGGACCAGGTGACAATTCATCTCTGTTAGAGAGAAAACGCTGCAAGATACAAACCGCGAACAAGGAAACTCAGCACACCAGAGTGCCCTGCGCAGCGTATCTGTTGCCAGTGACTAGGGCTAAGAAGCAGCATCAACGTGTGCTAGCTTTCTTACTGAATACCTATTCGTCTAGCTGCCTTCTGTGGCAAATATTGGAGATGCAGGGATCTGAAGTCTGTGTTTAGTGGACAATGAGAACTACTGTGGTGTGTGCATTTTTTCACCTCGTCCTCAGTTACACTTCTCTGCTTTTTGCTCTACAGAGTTAAAAGTGTGCTTGGAACTCTTACAAGAAGCAGGGCAGATTGATACGGTAGAGAGGGATTAGAAGAAAAGTGCACGAGCCAGGCGTGTTTTTTGGCAAATAAACCTAGCAGCAGAGTGTTTCGTGTGAGGAGAGGGTGACAATCATCTCATTTAGAGGGAAATCGCGTCAGGATACAAACCGCAAACAAAGAACCGCAGTGCACCAGAATGCTCTGCGCAGTGTATGAGTTGTCAGTGACTAGTGCTAAGAAGCAGGATCGGAACGAGCTAGTTTGCTGCTACATACCTAATCGCCATGCAGCCTTCTGTGGTAAACATGACGCTTGCTGTTAGGCTCCGAGAGGCAGACAACACTTTGCTATGTGCAGAGCAATTGAGAGCTACTGTGTGGTGTGCACTCTTTCTTCTTATCTTCAAGTACACTACTGTGCTCTTCGCTATGAAGACTCCAGAGAGTGCATGCTATTGATACTAGAAGGGTGGCAGACTGATATTAAACAGAGAGTTTAGAAGAAAAGTGCACGTGCCAGGCGTGTTTTTTGAGCAGATACACCTAGCTGCAGAGTGTTCTGTGTGTGGACCAGGTGACAATTCATCTCTGTTAGAGAGAAAACGCTGCAAGATACAAACCGCGAACAAGGAAACTCAGCACACCAGAGTGCCCTGCGCAGCGTATCTGTTGCCAGTGACTAGGGCTAAGAAGCAGCATCAACGTATGCTAGCTTTCTTACTGAATACCTATTCGTCTAGCTGCCTTCTGTGGCAAATATTGGAGATGCAGGGATCTGAAGTCTGTGCTCAGTGGACAATGAGAACTACTGTGGTGTGTGCACTTTTTCACCTCGTCCTCAGTTACACTTCTCTGCTTTTTGCTCTACAGAGTTAAAAGTGTGCTTGGAACACTTACAAGAAGCAGGGCAGATTGATACGGTAGAGAGGGATTAGAAGAAAAGTGCACGAGCCAGGCGTGTTTTTTTGGCAAATAAACCTAGCAGCAGAGTGTTTCGTGTGAGGAGAGGGTGACAATCATCTCATTTAGAGGGAAATCGCGTCAGGATACAAACCGCAAACAAAGAACCGCAGTGCACCAGAATGCTCTGCGCAGTGTATGAGTTGTCAGTGACTAGTGCTAAGAAGCAGGATCGGAACGAGCTAGTTTGCTGCTACATACCTAATCGCCATGCAGCCTTCTGTGGTAAACATGACGCTTGCTGTTAGGCTCCGAGAGGCAGACAACACTTTGCTATGTGCAGAGCAATTGAGAGCTACTGTGTGGTGTGCACTCTTTCTTCTTATCTTCAAGTACACTACTGTGCTCTTCGCTATGAAGACTCCAGAGAGTGCATGCTATTGATACTAGAAGGGTGGCAGACTGATATTAAACAGAGAGTTTAGAAGAAAAGTGCACGTGCCAGGCGTGTTTTTTGAGCAGATACACCTAGCTGCAGAGTGTTCTGTGTGTGGACCAGGTGACAATTCATCTCTGTTAGAGAGAAAACGCTGCAAGATACAAACCGCGAACAAGGAAACTCAGCACACCAGAGTGCCCTGCGCAGCGTATCTGTTGCCAGTGACTAGGGCTAAGAAGCAGCATCAACGTGTGCTAGCTTTCTTACTGAATACCTATTCGTCTAGCCGCCTTCTGTGGCAAATATTGGAGATGCAGGGATCTGAAGTCTGTGTTTAGTGGACAATGAGAACTACTGTGGTGTGTGCACTTTTTCACCTCGTCCTCAGTTACACTTCTCTGCTTTTTGCTCTACAGAGTTAAAAGTGTGCTTGGAACTCTTACAAGAAGCAGGGCAGATTGATACCCAGGCGTGTTTTTGAGTAAATAAACCTAGCTGCAGAGTGTTCTGTGTGTGGACTAGGTGACAATTCATCTCTCTTAGAGCGAAAATGCTGCAAGATACAAACCGCGAACAAGAAAACTCAGCGCACCAGAGTGCTCTGCGCGTCATATCAGTTGCCAGTGACTAATGCTAAGAAGCAAGATCAACGTATGCTAGCTTTCTCACCGAATACCTATTCGTCTAGCTACCTTCTCTGGTAAATATTGTAGATGCAGGGAACTCATGTCTATGTGTAGTGGACAGTGAGAAGTACTGTGGTGTATGCACTCTTTCTCCTTATCTTCAGTTATTCGTCTCTGCTGCAAAATTCAAAGAGAGCTTGGAACTCTTACAAGAAGCAGTGCAGACTGATACGGTAGATAGGGTTTAGAAGAAAAGTGCACGTCCCAGCCGTGTTTTTTGAGCAAACAAACCTAGCAGCAGAGTGTTTTGTATGAGGAGAGGGTGACAATCATCTCATTTAGAGGGAAATCGCTGCAGGATACAAACCGCGAAGAATGTACAGCCGTGCACCAGAGTGCTCTGCTGAGCGTATCAGTTGTAAGCGACTAGTGCTAAGGAGCAGGATCCGAACCAGGTAGCTTTGCTGCTACATACCTAATCGCCATGCAGCCTTCTGTGGTAAACATGACGCTTGCTGTTAGGCTCTGAGAGGCAGACAACACTTTGCTATGTGCAGAGGAAAGGAGAGCTACTGTGTGGTGTGCACGCTTTCTTCTTAGCTTCAGGTACACTTCTGTGCTCTTCGCTATGCAGACTCGAGAGTGTGCATGCTATTGATACTAGAAGCGTGGCAGACTGATATTAAACAGAGAGTTTAGAAGAAAAGTGCACGTCTCAGCCGTGTTTTTTGAGCAAATAAACCTAGCAGCAGAGTGTTTGGTGTGACGAGAGGGGGACTAACAACTCATACGCTGAGCAGAGCACTCTGGTGCACTTAGTTTCTTTTTTCGCGGTTTGTATCCTGCAGCGATTTCCCTCTAACGGAGATGATTTGTATCAATAGCATGCACTCCCTCAAGTCTGCATAGCGATAGGCACAGAAGCGTACCAAAAGCTAAGAAGAATGCCTGCACACTACGCAGTAGATCTCTCTTTCCACTACACATAGAAATGAGTTCTCTGTACCTCGGATATTTGCCATAGAAGCTGCATGATGTGTAGGTATTGTAGCAGTAAAGCTATCGGACGTTGAACTTCCTTCTTACCATTAGGTACTTGCAACCGGTATGCTGTGTCAAAGGTATTTGGAGAACACGTGCATTAAGAACGCCTTGTGTTCTGAACAGCAGTGGAACAGTAAAGTGCAGGGAGAAGCCTAGCACCGCGTTCTGACATAGTCAAGAGCTGGGCGTTCCTTTTTCGTGGAGCAAGAACGACCCCAGCTGACAGCGCCGGTGAACAAGGTCTTGTTGCGCTTTTGCAAGTGAGTAAACTGCACTCCGCATAACCCGCGATCGCCCCGGGCCCATCCTGGCTCCTCCCTCCCGCTGGCCGCAGCGCGCGTGCGCGGCCCCAGGGGCTCCCGATGATGACCGAGACCCGGCTATAGCGTTGGCTCGTGTCGTTCAGCCGCTCCATGTTCAGCGAGAGACCGCGCGTCGCGCTCGGTGACGTCCCCCCCGCCCCCCACTCCCCGGGCTTGCTGGGCTTCCGCGCAGGTTCCGCGCGGGCCGCCTCTTGTACCGGCCGGGCAGCCAGCACCTACCCACAAATAACAAGGCCCTGTTTTAAACAATTGGAAATGGAATAAAAAAAGAATTGAGCAGTCTTTGGAGCTTCTGAGAGTCACTGCACTCTTTCTTCTTACTGCTTGATGGGAACTTGAGTCAAGTTTGTTTTGTCTTGAAACACAGCTAAGAGTCTAAAGGCAACAGATGATGGATTAAAAGTAAGTAGGGAGCCAAACGCACATGGCAACAGAGTGCTATTGTAGGTTGCAGTGCTGTTGCCCTAACATGCCTAAAAGCAACCCCCATGTTTCTGGAAGCTAGAGGCCCACAGCCAGAACTGTGCTGTTCTTGGGCAGTGAGACTTGTGGGATACCCAGTCATCCTCACAAGCTGTCCCAGTCACAAGGATAAAGGTGGCCTGGGTGAAGAGAACAAAGGAAACACAGGGGTGCAGACCTGATAGCACACCACCCCACATTCACACTTACCTTTGCATGCAGCAAAGCTTCAAAGCAGAGAGAGAGATTGCCCTGGCTTAGAAATCCAAATTTAGACATCCAAATGTGTATCAAAGAATCCAAATATCTGAGCTCAATTTAGGGTGCTGCTGCCACTCCCATTTAAATTCCACAGAAACTGTGGCAAGGCTGAAATTTGGCATTTCTACCATTGTCCAAACAGGAATTTAAAGACTAAAACCAAAAGCCTTAAGCCTGAGATCAGTTTGTTAACTAAACAACAGTTCTCTCTACCTTGTGGCTTCTTTCTTTCCTAAATGCATAAATGACAAGTGTAATCCTCCATTGCTCAGGATTCAGGCTTGAGCTACTTGCAAAGGATGTACAAAGCAACTATTACAGGAACCTGTCAGCAGAGTGCAACAGCAAAATCAATTCTGCTTTTGTACAGCTGACACAGATTGTAGATAAATAAAGCCATCTTGAGATTCTGCAATAAATAAGAGAAAAGCACTGGAACTGCCAGCGTCCATGTCCCAGGAAGCCTTTTAGCAAGAGTTACACAGACTGCAGGTGAAGCATTTGGTGTGGCAGCGTGGAAACACAAGCAGCCTGACGATCTGGAGGAGCAACATCTGGGAGAGCATACATCTCTGTAAAAAATCCAATTTCAAAACTTTGATGCACCTTGATTCAGCAAAACAATGAGACTTGAGCGGTAATCGGTACAGAAGGACAGATGCATTCAAACAAGCACATTGCTCCTTCCCATGAACAGCTTTCTGGGGGAAGCCACCAAGAGAGAAGAGGTGAAGCCTCTCTAACTAGTTTGGATTGTACAAGTAATAATTAGTCAGCAAAAATTACTGCATGAAAGATCAGCTTGCCTATCTATGCAAAGATGAGACCAAGGCTGAAGCCCCATCAAGGATCTTTAGTGAGAACCTGGCTCCAAATCCGCCATGAAAATCTTGAACCCTTTTGCAACACAAACAGTAAAACTTGTTTAATAACCATGCCAGCTTGCCGACGTTCCCAGAACAAAACTGCAAACCAGCAAAATAAACAAGCTAGGGCGTGATTCTAACTAAATGCCAATGACAGCAAGAAGAAATTCAATCTGCAGGAGCAAGTAACAGCCCTTTCTTCTTTGTCTTCTTTTTCTTCTTCTTGTTTGTGGAATTTTTTTTTTGTTTTTTTTGTTCTTTCTTTGTTTTTTGATTTGGTTTTTGCTTTTCCCCCCACACTGTCTTTTTTCTTAAGACTAAAATAGCCAATATATATTTAATGCATGGAATCCCTGAAGTGGTATGTATTTGATACTACTTGACACAAGGGCCTGGGCTAAGTCTCATTAGCAACAATAATTTTTTAGCAGACACAAATATCCAACAGGTGTGAGATGAAAACCTGCCCAAGTGACACAGAGGGAAAAAAAACCCACCGTCCTGGGGTATCACAAGGCAGAAGCACAAGTATGGAATTACTCTGGCGGACATTGGCGCAGCTAATAACATGATCATTTCAATCACACATTAGGGTCTTCATGGAATTTGCAAATTGCAAAAACTCCCCATCTGCCACTTCATTATGAGAACACAAAGAGGAAGCAAGCCTGTATTCTGCCTGCATTTACATAGTTTGGCTCAGCAGCATTTTTCCCAAATGAACCCAGAATTCCCAACATTTGAACTAGAATACCCCAAAGCTTTCAAAATTCCAGGCGTTACTGGGAAAAACATCTAGGAAAACCCAGGAAAAATCCTTCCTTAAAAACAGGAAAATTCTTTTAAAATTTGCACTGACAAACTCAAAAATTGTCTAGAAATTGCACCAAAAAATGGCCAGAAAAACTCCTAACATCTGCACAAAAAACCAAAAAATAGCCCCAAAATCCAGTGAGATTCCAGGAATTTCTGAGGAAAAAACTGGGAAAGTGAGTGGGCAAAATATCTGGAGGAAATGCGACTTAAAATGGCTGAAAAAGCTTGGAAATCATATAAAAAATGGCTCAAAATCTCCTGAAATCCATACTAAAACCCCTAAACTCGGCCAACATTCCAAGGATTGCTGGCAAATGCATCAGGAAAAATACAGGAAAAATTGAGCCGAACAAACCAGGAAATTCTCTGTAAATTGGCACTAAGAAATAAAAAATGCCCTAAGAATTAAGTTTAAAATGAGCCCAAAATTCGCAAAATTTGCACTGGAACACCCTAAAGCTGTCAAAATTCCAGGCATTATTGGGAAAAACATCTGTAAAAATCCAGGATAAATTCTGCCTTAAAAACAGGAAAAATCCTTTGAAATTTGCACTGCGATACACAGAAATCCCCGAGAAAATGCAGAAAAAATGCCCAGAAAACCTCCTAACATCTGCACAAAAAACCAAAAAATGGCCCCAAAATCCAGTGAGGTTCCAGGAATTTCTGAGGAAAAAACTGGAAAAGTGAGTGGCCAAAATATTCGGAGGAAATGGGACTTAAAATGGCCCAAAAAGCCTGGAAATCACACGAAAAATTCACTCAAATTTTTGTAACTCATATAGTTTGATTGTATTCATTTATATACAATTGCTATTTTTAATAAATTACTGCTAAATTGAACTTTGTTGTCTAGTTGGACAAAATCAAACACATCCAATAACCATTTATAACACCACAAAATAAAGTTATGCACAATTGTGTTTAATATTTTTGTCTGAATATTTATTTTACATTTAGAATTTAATATTTATTCAAATATTCCCTGAAGAGAAACTCTTTGTTTTTACTAAGTCTGTTTGATTTTTGTTAGACTAGAGCCTCCCACTTTTAAATTTTCTCTTTCCGCAATTTCAAGACCAGAATTCTTTGGATTTTCTGTAGGGAGGGATGGAGATCACCTCTTCAAACAGAAGAAAACCTTAACACTTGAAAACTTCAGAATACCTGAAGCATCTCCATTGACGTATCAGAGTCTTCTGTAACACAAGGACAAAAATCTGTGCCATAAGGTGTAAGACGGAGCAGTGCAGGAGAGCCGCGGGCCCGGCCCCGCTGCCTGCCCGGCCCGTACAAGGCACGGCCCATGCGGTACCCGCGCGGTAGCCCCGAAGGGGGGGAGGGGGGAGACGTCGACCAGCGCGGCGCGGTGTCTGTCGCTGCACATGGAGCTGCTGAACGAGATGAGCAGAGCCGCCGCTGCAGAGTCTCGGCAGCCTCAGTGGCCCCTCGGGCTGCGCCACCTCGCCAGAGCCGCGCACACACGCTGCGGCCAGCAAGAGACAGGACCTGAGAGGGGCTCGAGGTGACCCGGGCGACCCGGGACTGGGGAGGGACCGTCCCCGGGGTTGAGCCGGGAGCGATCCCGGGGTTGAGGCGGTGGGTGCGGAGCCTCTGCCTCGGGGACGGACCCGAGCTCAACGGGGCGCGCCTTTGGTGGACTGGAGCCCACTGCGCGGCCAGCGCGCTCCCGCTGCAATGTCAGGTTGCTTGGAGCTGCCGCAGGCATCCCTTTCCTTCTTTTCGGGTCAGTCAGAAGGATTTTTTTTTTTTTCTGCTACTCTGCGAGGGCGGGGTGTGGTTTTCTGAGAAGCTAACTGGAATGCTGGCCCGAGGAAAGCAGCTGTAGAGCGGCCCTGCTTCCTCCAGGGAAGAGAAGCCCAGAGGGGCCCGGTGCGATCGCGGGTTATGCAGAGCGCAGTGTACTCACTTGCAGAAGTGCAGCAAGACCTTCTTCACAAGGGCAGTCAGCTGAGGCCACTCCTGCTCCATGGAAAAGGAAACATCACTTCACCACTTTTTTAATATCCATTTAGAGGAGGCTTTTGACACTCCATGAATGGCCAGGGTTCTAAGTGGTGGCATCTTTAGTCTAGGAGAAATCCAGATCCTTTTGGAATTTTAGCAAGCAGACGCCTAGTCTCAGGCCCAGGGCCAAAAGCATGAACATTGGCCCACTTCCCTCTGAACAAAACCTCACACTACTGTTTCTAAATAGGAGTTTGGAGGAAGTGATTGTCTCTCCAAAAGTTGCCAGGGTCTTAAGTGGTGGCATCTTTAGTCTGGGAGAAATCATGTTTCATTGAGACATTTGGCAGGCAGAAGCCCAATCTCAGGCAAAGGGCCCTGGACACGAACATTGGCCATTTTCCCTCTCAAAAAACCCACAACCTCCCAGTTTCTTAAGGGCAGTTTGGAGGTAGTCTTGGTCTCTCCAAAAGTAGCCAGGCTTCTAACTGCTGGCATCATTAGTCTGGGAGAAATCGTTAGTTTTGCCTTTTTAGCAGGCCGAAGCCCAGTCTCAGGACCATGGCCCTGCATGCAAACAAGGGCTTAATTCTCTGTGAAGTAAGGATCACTTCACCACTTTTGTAATATCCATTTAGAGGAGACTTTTGGCACTCCATGAATAGCCAGGGTTCTTCGTGGTGGCAACTTTACTCTGGGAGAAATGCTGATCCTTTAAGGTTTTTACCCGTCAGACGCCCACACTCTGGGCAAGGGCCCAGAACACGTACATTGGCCATTTTCCCTCTGAAAAAAACTACACCCTCCCAGTTTCTTAATGGCCGTTCTGAGGAAGACATTGTCTCTCGAAAAGTGGGCAGGGTTCTAACTGGTGGCATCTCAAGTAGCAGGGAAATCCTGATCCTTTTGGAATTTTAGCAGGCTGAAGCCCAGTCTCAGGCCAAAGGCCCTGCATGCAAAGAAGGGCCTATTTCTCTGTGACATAAATATCAATTCAGCACTTTTGTAATACCCATTTAGAGGAGGCTTTTGGCACTCCATGAACAGCCAGGGTTCTCAGTAGTGGCAGCTTTAGTCTGGGCGAAATCCTGATACTTTCGGAAGTTTAGCTGTCAGACTCCGCATGTCAGGCCAATGGCCCTGGATATGAACATTGGAAATTTTCCCTCTGAATAAAACCACACCCTCCCAGTTTCTTAATGGCCTTTTTGAGGAAGACATTGTCTCTCCAAAAGTAGCCAGAATTCTAACTAGTTGCATCTTTAGTCTGGGAGAAATCCTGATCATTTCAGAATTTCAGCTGTCAGATGCCTGTATCAGGCCAATTGCCCTGGACACGGACATTGGCCATTTTCCCTCTGAAAAAAAAACCACACACTCCCAGTTTCTTAGCACCAGTTTGGAGGTAGTGTTGGTCTCTCCAAAAGTAGCCAGGGTTCTAAATGATGGCATCTTTAGTCTGGGAGAAATCCTGATCCTTTCAGAAATTTAGCTGTCGAACGCCCAGTCCCCGGCCCATTGCCATGGATAGGAACATTGGCCATTTTCCCTCTGAAAGAAACCGCACTGTCCCAGTTTCTTAATGGCAGTTTGAGGAA
>JAREIS010002522.1:0-10018 GCA_030060385.1 Muscicapa striata striata | reverse complement strand
AAAAGACATCTATACATAATCATGCAGACTACAATAATCAACACAATCATTATTACATATTGTATTATTGATGATATCCAACCAGAGACCTGGATTCCTAGGGAGCTAAATAGTGCTCCTACCCAATTATGTTCAGCTTCTTCCTGAACCTCATGCACTTTTGTTTCAATTTGTTCCAATTGACTTATGTCTTTTTCTACTTCTTGAGTGACATTCGGTATATGTACGCAACAGTGGTCAACTTTGCCCTGTAGGTATCCACACACCCCATGTTCTTTTAACAACAACATATCTAACGCCATCCTGTTCTGTACCGTCATTCTAGTAGTTGCTTGTAACTGTAAGTTCAGATCCCTAAATCCTTTCTTTGTAACTGCGGCTAACCTCTCAGTTTGTCCTAATAATTTGTACAGCATCTCCCGGTTTCTATATGTAGAAATTGGTGCAAACAGGGATTCTAGTACCCATCCAAATTTAACTCCTGATGAGGGTTCATGCCATTCATCTTCATCTCCCAATCCTAGTTCTTCTGCCACCTCATTTGTTTCTCTTTTTGTTCGTGACTGCATCTCTTCTTGTGTTAATTTAGACTGTTTCCAGAAAGGGCAAAGCGTAGGGACCCCTAAAGTGATCTGCGTGACTGGACCGTTAATGGGCATATGGGTGGTCCATTGTCCGTGTCCCATTACCCACACTGAATGCCCTGGACTCCTGACGGTAGTCGCCTGACAATCTTTCCAAACCCCTTTTATTTCACCTGTTATTGTATGATTATATCGTTGACATTCACAACCCCATTTTAGTAGTATCCGGACTGGCACTAAACCAATTTGGGATTCGGGGTATCACATGTGATGATTTTGCTACAATTCCAGCTAGGTGTGGGGGTCAGTCGATCCCGTCTTACTATTTCTGTCCCTAACATTCCTGGGTGGTTTTGCTCTCTTTGGCCTGACCATTCGACACACCAATGTACTGGTCCTATGTAACTGTAAGATTCTAACAAGCTGGGACCCCAAATCGTTTTCCAATGTTCCCATTCTTCTCTCCCTTCTTGGCATACTATCTCATAAGAATATTCTGTGACCAGTTTTTGTCTCGTTTTTCTTATGTCATAAGAACACCAGCCTACATCCTTAAATCGTCCAATTTTTGAATAAACTGCATTTGGTAATTTTAGGCACTCACTCCTTCGTCCCGGCGATGACCATTGCCCTCGAACTGTATAGGTCTCCTCTATCATCTTAGTATGATTCCGCATCACTTTATTACATCTTTTTGTCCCATTTATGGTTACTGGAGGCATTTCCCCAACGGGAATGATGCCCCATGGTATTGGATCTCCCGCCGCTTTAGGTAAGGGTAAACATGCAGTGATGGATGTCGTATTTTGTACTTGCCCAAAATCTCTAACTAATCCCACTATTAAATTTTCTTGTCCCGATTCTTGTTGTGTTTTTCCAGCTTCTGTCACCTGTGGTGTCCCCCTATTCTCTTTTAGAACAACTACAATTACGTACCCATAGTTAAAACTTTCTCCAATTTGCACAGTGCATATGAACTGACCACTCTGATTAACTTCTATATGGGGTATCATCAGTGTGGTATTACCTTTCTGCTGTTCCATATCCCAGAATGTCACGATTCCTTCGGTGAATACCTGATCCGTAGTAATTAGTCTCCAGAACGCTTTTACTTCCTCAAATCCAACTCTCTGGTTGTCAGAAAATAAACAAGTCAAATTTACTCCTGCTCCCTCAGGTACAACTAGATTTGGTTCAGGCACAGTGATTTTGACAAAAGCTTCCCCCACCCGCACAAAGCATGTTTGCATTATATAGACTAATGTTAAAAGAACTAAGGCATTGCCTTGAACACCATTTTTGTTGCTGATAAGGGCTGGACTTCCCATTTCGATGGGACCTTCTTGATCCGGGTGTAGTGAATCCAGTTTTCGATCCCTTGGACTTTCACTGCCGTGTAGGTAGTCATGATCACCTGGTGAGGACCGCCCCATACTTCTTTCAAGGGTTCCGTATTCCAGTTCTTCACATATACTTGATCTCCCGGCTGGATGTCATGGACAGGATTTTCCAAGGGCAGAGGCCTGTTCCACTGCAATGCTCCTCGCAGCGCTGTAAGGACTTTATTTAGAGACAGAATGTAACTCAACAATACTTGATCTCCTACCAAGTGAGGGTCCCCTTTGTAGGTCGCAGCATGATATGGTTTGCCATACAAAATTTCGTATGGACTTACTCCTATCTTTTCCCTAGGTTTAATCCTGATCCTTAGCAAAGCTAGAGGTAGTGCCTGAGGCCACTGTATCTTTGCTTCCTGACAAATTTTCTTGATCTGGCCTTTTAATGTCTGATTCATCCGTTCTACTTGGCCGCTAGATTGTGGTCTCCAGGGTGTATGGAGATCCCAATCTATCCCTAACACTCTGGCTACTTCTTGGACTACTCCAGCTACAAAGTGAGGTCCCTATCTGAAGACATTCCTAATGGGACCCCAAATCTAGGAATAATTTCTCGTAGTAAGGTTTTAATTACTTCCTTTGCTTAGTTAGTCCTGCATGGGAAAGCTTCCGGCCACCCTGAAAAAGTACATACATACACCAGTACATAACGGTACCCTTGCGCTTTTGGTAGCTCTGAGAAATCTATTTGCCAATAGTCTCCTGGTTGCGGCCCTACTTGTAACTTTCCTAGTTGTATTTGCCTTCGTGTCACTGGGTTATTTTTAATACAGACTGGACACGTGGCATTAATCCGTTTGGCCATTGTTAACATCTGGTTGGAAATCACCTCATGTTTTAAAAATTGTACTAATGCGTCTGCTCCCCAATGGCACTTGTTATGTTCGATTTCTAAAACTGTTTTCATTACCTTTGTCGGCAGTACAACCTGACCTATAGCCGTGACATACCATCCTTTTTCATTCTTCTGAGCCTGGAGAAATTGACCGAGTTTCTCATCTTCATGTGTATACCATGGTCTCTGCTCAAGAAAAGAAGTAGCAGGGTTAGATCGCCCTGGTAATAAAGCTAATTGTGTCCATACCTCTCGGGCGACCTGTTTGGCAACTCTGTCGGCCAACTGGTTTCCTTGGAACGCTTTTCCTTCTTCATTCCGATGTCCTCTTACATGCATCACTGCTACTGCCTGAGGTTTATGCACTGCTTCTAAAAGTGCTAATATTTGTTCTTTGTGCTTAATTTCTGATCCTTGAGAATTTAACAGTCCTCTTTCTTTCCACAGAGCTCCATGTACATGTATTACTCCAAAGGCATATTTCGAATCAGTCCAAATGTTTACTCTTTTCCCTTGACTCAATTCTAAGGCTCTTACCAGAGCTTGCATCTCCGCTTTCTGGGCTGAAGTTCCCGGAGGCAAAGCTCGAGCTTCTATTATCTGTGTCGGAGTCACTACTGCATATCCCGCATACCTGGTTCCATTCTCCATAAAGCTGGATCCATCTGTAAACAGTTCCCATTCCGGATTTTCCAAAGGCTCATCTCTCAGGTCTTTCCGGCTGGCATACACCTGTTCAATGATTTCCACGCAGTCGTGTGTCAATTCGCCTTCTTCTTCCTGGCTGCTGCTCCTAAGAAATTCTGCTGGATTAAGATGATTGGTTATTTTTAATTCAATGTCATCCTGTTCTCGGAGAAGTGCCTGGTATTGTAACATGCGACTTGACGAGAGCCAATGCCCCCCTTTTTGCTCCAAAACTGCAATGACCATGTGGGGAACAAACACTTCCATCCTTTTCCCCAAAGTCAATTTTCTGGCTTCTCGAATTAGGAGCACTGTTGCTGCCACAGCTCTAAGACAACCGGGCCATCCGGCGCTTACAGAGTCTAGCTGCTTTGAGAAGTACCCTACCGGGCGTTTCCATGAGCCCTATTTTTGGGTGAGAACCCCTATTGCCAGTCTCTGTCTCTCATTTACGTATAGTTGAAAAGGTTTTGTAAGATCTGGTAACCCTAGTGCTGGGGCTTCCTTTAAGGCTTGTTTCAAACTCTGGAATGCCTTTTCTTGTGTTTGACCCCACTGGAACACAGGGCTTTTGGCTGCTTCATACAGGGGTTTTGCTTTTAGTCCAAATTCCGGGATCCACAAGCGGCACCACCCTACCATGCCCAAAAAGGATCTTAACTCTTGTGGATTTCGTGGTGTGGGTATGGTACAAATTGCTTGTATTCGATTGACCCCTAACTTCTGCACCCCTTGTGAAATTTCGCAGCCTAGGTAAATCACTTGGGCTCTTACCAGCTGAGCTTTTTCCTTCGATACTCGGTATCCAGCTTGTCCCAACATATTGAGTAATTCAATAGTGAGTCTGAGGCAAACATCCTTTTCTGTGGAAGCTATAAAGATGTCATCAACTTATTGTAGGAGAACATATAAGAAAGGTGATTCTTTTACCTGAGTTGTCTTCCATTCTTCTAACTCTCGAGCCGATTGATTTCCAAAAATAGTTGGTGAGTTTTTAAATCCTTGTGGTAGACGCGTCCAGGTGAGCTGCTTCTTGCGTCCCGTGTCTGGGTTCTCCCACTCAAAGGCAAAGTATTTCCTACTTTCAAGTGCCAAGGGGATACAGAAAAATGCATCTTTCAAATCAATCACTGTGAACCACTTAAACCTTTCTGACACAGCTGTCAACAATGTATACGGATTAGCTACTACTGGGTATATATCTTTAGTGATATTATTAATTGCTCTTAAATCCTGAACTAATCTATACTTACCATTTGGCTTTCTGACTGGGAATATCGGAGTATTGAATTCTGACTCACATTCCTGTAAAATTCCCGAGCTAAGAAATTGTTCAATCATGGGTGCTATTCCTATTCGTGCTTCCAATTTCAAAGGATATTGTCTTACCCTTACTGGGGAAACCCCTTCCTTTAGTTCTATTACAACCGGTTGTGCCGCTTTTGATTTTCCAGGTACTCCTGTTTCCCATACCCATGGTACTACAGCTCGTTCTATTTCTTGTGGTATTTCTGCTGCTTCTACCTCTTTCACTACAAACAACTTAGCAATATTCTCCTCAGGAAATTCCAATCTTACTCTACCTTTTTCAAATATTATCTTTGCTTCTAACATTGACAATAGATCCCTCCCGAATAGTGATTCTGGGCTATTTGGCATGTATAAAAATTGATGGTCAAATTCTTTCCTCCCAAATTTTATATCTAATGGCCGCAAAAACGTTCGTTCCTCAACTTGTCCCGAAACCCCCACTACTTGGATAGTAGAATCACTCAAAGGTCCTAGCTTAGTGTTAACAGCTGAATATGATGCCCCCGTATCTACTCTAAATTCTAACGGTTTTCCATCCACTTCCATTACTACTTTCAGGTCCCTATCTAGTCAGGATGAATTTTGATAATTCCCCATCATAAAGGCTTGGGCAACACCTTGTGGATTTCCCGAGAAGGCACCTGTATTATTCGTCATTCCCTGATTTCCATTCCTGCCAGCTATAATTCCTCCCCCGAAACCCATTCCTTGGTTGAGAGGACACTCATTTTTCCAATGCCCTCTATTTTTACACAAAGCACATTGATCTATCCCTAGCTGCATTCTTCCCCTCTCCCCATATTCAATTGACCCATAAGTCCTCCCGCACCCGTTGCCATTTCCCCTCTTACTATTCCTCTTCCCCCTCAACTTCTAAATTAGTGTATCTACGAGCTGTCTCCTTAAGCCGCTCGAGAAAGGTTGACGGAGACTCATTCTTCTCCTGCCTGACCGAATACAACTTAGACCAATTCAGAGTTTTTGGTATTCCATTCCGGATTCCTTCTGTTAATAACTCCTGATAAGCTTTAAGTCTCCGAGACCCACCCGTCAAGTTGGGATCCCACTCCGGATCTTCCCTAGGTACTAAATCATTTACTGTACCATCCACAAGCCGCAATCTAATCATTTCCCGTGCTTTCTCTGTCATAGCTTTAAACACCATTTCCTTTTCAGTAGAATCCATTATTGTGTCTAACAAAACTTGTAAATCATTCCAGTCCGGATTCTGAGTCTTAATTACCATCTTTACCACCCGCGCAGTCCGTTCAGGATCCTCCCTATATGCCCCCGCTGATTGTTTCCAAATTAGCAAATCATTCGGGGAAAAGGGAACTTTCACTATGACTCGTTCCCCCTGCGGCCCGACGGCCTCAAGCAGCAGGACCATTAAATGGGCACCCCCTTCCTTTTTCTGTTTCCCTACCTCCCACCGCCCTCTCTGAATTCTTGCACATAAGGGGGTTCGTGGTAGATCTGCAGTTTCTATTTTTGCTTCCCGATCCTCCCTTTCTACCTCCGGCACACTTTCTCCAAAGTCACGTTCCTCCATCGGAGGGGCACTAGGGGCTACCAACAAAGAAACATCCTCCTCAGGTTCTGAAAACCTAACCGAGCATTCCTTCTCTTTTTGCCATCCCTTACAACCTTCACAGTCCAGCTTTAATGTTTTCAAAACCATGATCCCACACTCCTTTTGCCACTCCGGTTTACCTTTCAAATAATAAAAGAGGTCTAAGTACGGTATTTCATCCCATTTTTCATTACTTTGCAGAAAATGCATCAAAGGTGTAATTATTTCAGGATTCAGTGTACCATTCCTGGGCCATTGCATACCATCGGGTTCATATAAAGGCCACACATTATTACAAAAATCAATCAACTTCTTTTTACTTAGCTCTTGACTAAAATTCCCTTCATTCCAATGCTGTAATAAGCAACCCAAAGGTGAATTCTCCGGCACCTCCATTCCAGAACACACTAAAGCTTTAAAGGTTTTAAAAGGCATCATTACACACGTACACACACACACAAAACAACAAATACCACCAAAACCTTGCCTTTCCCGTCGCCGCGGGTGGCAAGTGCTGAACCTGCGTAATTGCTGTTACGTCTGACGGCCAGTGCCTAGGCTTTTCCACAACCTTTTTAAGGACTTCCGTTTAGCCTCCGTGCAGGACCGCAGTCCTGTCTTAATCGGCAGGCTACCCAAATAAAAGGAATAAAGCACCTTTGGGCTTACCTCCTGGTCGTCCATCAGGCGCGGGGTCGGGCACGGGTTGATGTTCTCCCCAGAAATCACCTGGTGCCGGCGTGGAGTGGATCAGCACGCGAACCGCCCCAGCCACCTCCGGAGTCCCACCTGGGTCGCCAACAAACTGTTGCCCGATATCCCAAACAAAACACAAACTAACAGAGTTAGTTTATGCGGTGCTTTATTCCAAGGGCCCGGAGATCCGCGGACTAGCGTCCAAAGTCAGATCTCACCAGTTCCCATTTTTGATAGGTTTTTATACCCTCTTACAAAGTTGTTCCACGTGCAGAAACACACACACACTTCAAGACAATACAGATACATAAATCTTGTAGATATTATTCTTAAAAGTCATAAGTTCTACATGGTTGTCTACTCCAAACTGTAGGCCACCCCCCTTGATCCCCCCTTGCTTGTCTTCCCACCACCAGAACATGTATTATTCGTTATATTTTAACCTTATCTTAAGTGTTTCTAAAAGAGTTCTATATGCACTACTAAATCCTTTAATTATATTGTAATTCTCAGTACATTCCCAGGCCTGTTTTCCCAGGGCCTGCTTGTGAACTGCTGCCTTCTAAGCCTTAGCATAACTACTACTACTTATTATTCTAATACATTTCATACTAATTTTACAGATTCGGTATCAATCTGGTGCCTGTGACGTCACAAGGGTCAGGGCTGTGATGAGCTCTGGTATCTGTGACATAACAAAGGTCAGGGCTCTGATGTGCTCTGGTGCCTGTGACATCACAAGGAGCAGGGCTGTGATTTGCTCTGGTGCCTGTGACATCACAAGAAGCAGGGCTCTGATGTGCTCTGGTGCCTGTGACATCACAAGGGTCAGGGCTGTGATGTGCTCTGGTGCCTGTGACATCACAAGGGTCAGGGCTGTGATGTGCTCTGGTGCCTGTGACATCACAAGGGTCAGGGCTGTGATGTGCTCTGGTGCCTGTGACATCACAAGGGTCAGGGCTGTGATGTGCTCTGGTGCCTGTGACATCACAATGAGCAGGGCTGTGACGTGATCTGGTGCCTGTGACATCACAAGGGTCAAGGCTGTGATGTGCTCTAACAGCTGAGACATCACAAGGGTCAGGGCTGCGATGTGCTCTAACACATGTGACATCACAAGGGTCAGGGCTGTGATGTGCTCTGGTGCCTGTGACATCAGAAGGAGTGGGGCTGTGATGTGCTCTGGTGCCTGTGACATCACAAGGAGCAGGGCTGTGACGTGCTCTGGTGCCTGTGACATCACAAGGGTCAGGGCTGTGACGTGCTCTGGTGCCTGTGACATCACAAGGGTCAGGTCTGTGATGTGCTCTGGTGCCTGTGACATCACAAGGGTCAGGGCTGTGACGTGCTCTGGTACCTGTGACATCACAAGGGGCAGTGCTGTGATGTGCTCTGGTGCCTTTGACATCACAAGGTGGGGGGCTGTGATGTGCTCTGGTGCCTGTGACATCACAAGGGTCAGGGCTGTGATGTGCTCTGGTGCCTGTGACATCACAAGGGTCAGGGCTGTGATGTGCTCTGGTGCCTGTGACATCACAAGGGTCAGGGCTGTGATGTGCTCTGGTGCCTGTGACATCACAAGGGTCAGGGCTGTGATGTGCTCTGGTGCCTGTGACATCACAAGGGTTAGGGCTGTGATGTGCTCTGGTGCCTGTGCATCACAAGGAGCGGGGCTGTGATGTGCTCTGGTGCTGTGACATCACAAGGAGCAGGGCTGTGATGTGCTCTGGTGCCTGTGACATCACAAGGGTCAGGGCTGTGATGTGCTCTTGTTTCTGTGACATCACAAGGAGCAGGGCTGTGATGTGCTTTGGTGCCTGTGACATTAAAAAGTTCAGGGCTGTGATGTGCTCTGGTGCCTGTGACATCACAAGGAGCAGGGCTGTGATGTGCTTTGGTGCCTGTGACATTAAAAAGTTCAGGGCTGTGATGTGCTCTGGTGCCTGTGACATCACAAGGGTCAGGGCTGTGTGGTGCTCTGGTGCCTGTGACATCACAAGGGTCAGGGCTGTGATGTGCTCTGGTGCCTGTGACATCACAAGGAGTAGGGCTGTGATTTGCTCTGGTGCCTGTGACATCACAAGGGTCAGGGCTGTGATGTGCTCTGGTGCCTGTGACATCACAAGGAGCGGGGCTGTGATGTGCTCTGGTGCCTGTGACCACACAGATGCTGCCAAAATGGCGCCTTTGGCCCCGGGGCTGGGTTTGTCTCCGCGCTGCCCAATCAGTGCTGGAGAACCAGGAGTGACAGCAGAATCAGCCAATGGCAGCGAGGGGCGGGCTGGTGAATCCCCCAGCAGCAGTCCCGGAGCTATCGCAGGCAGTTGGCGCTTTCCAGACTTCGGCAGGGCCCGGCCCGGTCTGAAGCTGAAGTAGCCGCTGCTGCCCTGAACCGCCGGGAGCTCGGCCTGAGCTTGAGCTGGAGCTGAACGCGCCAGGAGCGGCGGCTGAGGCCCAGATGGAGCAGGGACCCATCCAGTCCCGGCAGGAGCCCGGGCCGGAGCAGGGGGTGCCTGAGGGATGCCCCGAGTTCGTGGAAGCCCTGCAGGGCCATGGAAGTGGCTCCTGGCGGGACTTGTGAGCCTGTGGGGGATCCCTGCTGGAGCAGTCTGTTCCTGAGGGGCTGTGTCTTGTGGGAGGGATCCCAGGCTGAAGCAGGACAAGGATTCCTGTCCCTGAGGGGGAGGCTGTGACATGACCTGACTGTGAGCACCATGCCCTGTGCTTCTGGGTGGGGAGAGGGGGAGGGAATATGGGATAAGTTAAGCCTGGGAAGAAGGGAGATTTGGCTAACTTGTGTGATAACTGATAAAAGATTTGTGTTAATCATAAAAGTATTGGGGTTTGTATAAACCAGAATACTAAGGGCTGAAGTGAAGCATAGACACTAGATAGAGGAAAATATATGATTAAATCATTCTGTTTTAAATCCCTC
>JAREIS010002521.1:0-24003 GCA_030060385.1 Muscicapa striata striata | reverse complement strand
TTGAGATTTTCACCCTTGAAAACCAGGCCCATCCTTTCAGCCCTTTTTACTGGCAGTCTGGGATTGGAAGCTTTGGGTTTTTCCCTCTCCACCCCATTTTAAGCTTGGGCAGCTGAGCTTTTCTAAGAGGTGGCAGTTTAGTCTGAGAAATCCTGACCCTTTTTGGGAAATTTTTAGCTGTCAGACTTCCACTGGGCAATGCCCTGGACATGTACACTGCCTTTTCCCCCGGAAACCACACCCCCCGGTTTCTAATACCCCCTTTGGAGTAGTTTGGTCTCTAAAAGTAGCCAGGCTTCTAACTGCTGGCATCTTTAGACTGGGAGAAATCCTGATCATTTCGAATTTAGCTGTCAGACGCTCAACTCAGGTCAAGGCCCAGGATATGAAAATGGCAATATTCCTCTGAAAACCACACCCTCCCAGTTTCTTATTCCCATTTTGGAGGAAGATACAGCTCATCAAAAGTATTCAAGATTCTAACAGGTGGCAGCTTTAGTCTGGGAGAAATCCTGACCCTTTCAGGTTTATACCTCAGAGCGCAGTCTCAGGCCAAGGACTTGACACGTATATTGGCCATTTCCTCTGAAAACTACGCCTCCCAGTTTCTTAATGGCAGTTTGGAGAAGACATTGTCTCTCCAAAAGTAGCCAGGCTTCTAACGGCTGGCATCTAAGTAGGGGAGAAATCCTGATCCTTTCGAATTTTAGCAGGCTGAAGCCCAGTTTCAGGACCATGCCTCTGCATGCAAAAGAGCCTATTTCTCTGTGAAATAAAGATCACTTAACCACTTTGTAATACCCATTTAGAGGAGGTTATTGGCACTCCATGAACAGCCAGGCTTCTCAGTGGTGGCATCTTTAGTCTAGGAGAAATCCTGACCCTTTCGAATTTGAGCTGTCAGACGGGAGAAATCCTGATCCTTTTGAATTTTAGCAGGCTGAAGCCCAGTTTCAGGACCATGCCTCTGCATGCAAAAAGAGCCTATTTCTCTGTGAAATAAAGATCACTTAACCACTTTTGTAATACCCATTTAGAGGAGGTTATTGGCACTCCATGAACAGCCAGGCTTCTCAGTGGTGGCATCTTTAGTCTAGAGAAATCCTGACCCTTTCGGAATTTGAGCTGTCAGACGCCCAGTCTCAGGGCAATTGCCCTGGATACGAACATTGGCTATTTTCCCTCTGAAAAAAACACACCCTCCCAGTTTCTTAATGGCCATTTTGAGGAAGACATTGTATCTCCAAAAGTAGCCAGGATTCTAAGTGGTTGCATCTTTAGTCAGGAGAAATCCCGATCCTTTGGGTATTAGCTGTCAGACGCCTGATCTCAGGCCAATTGCCCTGGATACCAACATTGGCCACTTATCCTCTAAAACCTACACTCTCCCAGTTTGTTAATACCAGTTTGTAGGTAGTGTTGGTCTCTCCAAACGTAGCCAGGCTTCTAATTGCTGGCATCTTTAGTCTGGCAGAAATCCTGATCTGTTCAGAATTTTAGCTGTCAGACACCCAGTCTCAGGCCAAGGCCGCAGGATATGAGTATTTGCAATTTTCCCTGTGAAGAAAACCACAACCTCCCAGTTTCTTAATGGCCTTTAGCTGTCAGGAGGCCCAGTCTCAGGCCCATTGCCATGGATACGAACAGTGGCCATTTTCCTCTGAAGAAAACCACACCGTCCCAGTTTCTTAATGGCAGTTTGGAGGAAGCCATTGTCTCTCCAAAAGTAGCCAGGCTTTCTAAGAGGTGGCAGCTTTAGTCTGGGAGAAATCCTGATCCTTTTGGAATTTTAGCTGTCAGACTTCCACACTGTGGGCAAGGGCCCTGGACATGTACACTGGCCATTTCCCTCCGAAAAAACGTCACCCTCCCAGTTTCTTATTCCCATTTTGGAGGAAGATACAGTCTCTTCAAAAGTATTCAAGATTCTAACAGGTGGCAGCTTTAGTCTGGGAGAAATCCTGACCCTTTCAGGTTTATACCCGTCAGACGCGCAGTCTCAGGCCAAGGACTTGGACACGTGGGAGAAATCCTGATCCTTTCGGAATTTTAGCAGGCTGAAGCCCAGTTTCAGGACCATGCCTCTGCATGCAAAGAAGAGCCTATTTCTCTGTGAAATAAAGATCACTTAACCACTTTTGTAATACCCATTTAGAGGAGGTTATTGGCACTCCATGAACAGCCAGGGTTCTCAGTGGTGGCATCTTTAGTCTAGGAGAAATCCTGACCCTTTCGGAATTTGAGCTGTCAGACGCCCAGTCTCAGGGCAATTGCCCTGGATACGAACATTGGCTATTTTCCCTCTGAAAAAAACCACACCCTCCCAGTTTCTTAATGGCCATTTTGAGGAAGACATTGTATCTCCAAAAGTAGCCAGGATTCTAAGTGGTTGCATCTTTAGTCAGGAGAAATCCCGATCCTTTCGGGTATTAGCTGTCAGACGCCCAGTCTCAGGCCAATTGCCCTGGATACCAACATTGGCCACTTATCCTCTAAAAAAACCCACACCTTCCCAGTTTCTTAACACCAGTTTTGAGGTAGTGGTGATCTTTGCAAAACTACCCGGCCTTCTATCTGCTGGCATATTTAGTCTGGGAGAAATCCTGATCCTTTCGGAATTTTAGCAGGCCGAAGCCCAGTTTCAGGACCATGCCTCTGCATGCAAAGAAGAGCCTATTTCTCTGTGAAATAAAGATCACTTAACCACTTTTGTAATACCCATTTAGAGGAGGTTATTGGCACTCCATGAACAGCCAGGGTTCTCAGTGGTGGCATCTTTAGTCTAGGAGAAATCCTGACCCTTTCAGAATTTGAGCTGTCAGACGCCCAGTCTCAGGCAATTGCCCTGGATACGAACATTGGCTATTTTCCCTCTGAAAAAACCACACCCTCCCAGTTTCTTAATGGCCATTTTGAGGAAGACATTGTATCTCCAAAAGTAGCCAGGATTCTAAGTGGTTGCATCTTTAGTCAGGGAGAAATCCCGATCCTTTCGGGTATTAGCTGTCAGACGCCCAGTCTCAGGCCAATTGCCCTGGATACCAACATTGGCCACTTATCCTCTAAAAAAACCCACACCTTCCCAGTTTCTTAATACCAGTTTTGAGGTAGTGGTGATCTTTGCAGAACTACCCGGCCTTCTATCTGCTGGCATATTTAGTCTGGGAGAAATCCTGATCCTTTCGGAATTTTAGCAGGCCGAAGCCCTGTCTCAGGCCAATGGCCCTGCATGCAAAGAAGAGCCTATTTCTCTGTGAAATAAAGATCACGTAACCACTTTTGTAATATCCATTTAGAGGAGGCTTTTGGCACTCCATGAACAGCCAGGCTTCTCAGTGGTGGCATCTTTAGTCTAGGAAAAATCCTGACCCCTTCGGAATTTGAGCTGTCAGACGCCCAGTCTCAGGGCAATTGCCCTGGATACGAACATTGGCTATTTTCCCTCTGAAAAAAACCACACCCTCCCAGTTTCTTAATAGCAGTTTGGAGGAAGACATTGTCTCTCCAAAAGTAGCCAGGTTTCTAAGAGGTGGCAGCTTTAGTCTGGGAGAAATCCTGATCCTTTTGGAATTTTAGCTGTCAGACTTCCACACTGTGGGCAATTGCCCTGGACATGTACACTGGCCATTTTCCTCCGAAAAAACCACACCCTCCCGGTTTCTTAATACCACCTTGGAGGTAGTGTTGGTCTCTCCAAAAGTAGCCAGGCTTCTAACTGCTGGCATCTTTAGACTGGGAGAAATCCTGATCATTTCGGAATTTTAGCTGTCAGACGCTCAATCTCAGGTCAAGGGCCCAGGATATGAACAATGGCAATATTCCCTCTGAAAAAAACCACACCCTCCCAGTTTCTTATTCCCATTTTGGAGGAAGATACAGTCTCTTCAAAAGTATTCAAGATTCTAACAGGTGGCAGCTTTAGTCTGGGAGAAATCCTGACCCTTTCAGGTTTATACCCGTCAGACGCGCAGTCTCAGGCCAAGGACTTGGACACGTATATTGGCCATTTTCCTCTGAAAAAACTACGCCTCCCAGTTTCTTAATGGCAGTTTGGAGGAAGACATTGTCTCTCCAAAAGTAGCCAGGCTTCTAACGGCTGGCATCTATAGTAGGGGAGAAATCCTGATCCTTTCGAATTTTAGCAGGCTGAAGCCCAGTTTCAGGACCATGCCTCTGCATGCAAAAAGAGCCTATTTCTCTGTGAAATAAAGATCACTTAACCACTTTTGTAATACCCATTTAGAGGAGGTTATTGGCACTCCATGAACAGCCAGGCTTCTCAGTGGTGGCATCTTTAGTCTAGGAGAAATCCTGACCCTTTCGGAATTTGAGCTGTCAGACGCCCAGTCTCAGGGCAATTGCCCTGGATACGAACATTGGCTATTTTCCCTCTGAAAAAACCACCCCTCCCAGTTTCTTAATGGCCATTTTGAGGAAGACATTGTATCTCCAAAAGTAGCCAGGATTCTAAGTGGTTGCATCTTTAGTCAGGGAGAAATCCCGATCCTTTCGGGTATTAGCTGTCAGACGCCCAGTCTCAGGCCAATTGCCCTGGATACCAACATTGGCCACTTATCCTCTAAAAAAACCCACACTCTCCCAGTTTGTTAATACCAGTTTGTAGGTAGTGTTGGTCTCTCCAAACGTAGCCAGGCTTCTAATTGCTGGCATCTTTAGTCTGGCAGAAATCCTGATCTGTTCAGAATTTTAGCTGTCAGACACCCAGTCTCAGGCCAAGGCCGCAGGATATGAATATTTGCAATTTTCCCTGTGAAGAAAACCACAACCTCCCAGTTTCTTAATGGCCGTTTTGAGGAAGACATTCTATCTCCAAAAGTAGCCAGGATTGTAAGTTGTGGCATCTTTAGTCTGGGAGAAATTCTGACCCTTTCAGACTTTTAGCTGTCAGAGGCCCAGTCTCAGGCCCATTGCCATGGATACGAACAGTGGCCATTTTCCCTCTGAAGAAAACCACACCGTCCCAGTTTCTTAATGGCAGTTTGGAGGAAGGCATTGTCTCTCCAAAAGTAGCCAGCGTTTCTAAGAGGTGGCAGCTTTAGTCTGGGAGAAATCCTGATCCTTTTGGAATTTTAGCTGTCAGACTTCCACACTGTGGGCAAGGGCCCTGGACATGTACACTGGCCATTTTCCTCCGAAAAAACGTCACCCTCCCAGTTTCTTATTCACATTTTGGAGGAAGATACAGTCTCTTCAAAAGTATTCAAGATTCTAACAGGTGGCAGCTTTAGTCTGGGAGAAATCCTGACCCTTTCAGGTTTATACTCGTCAGACGCGCAGTCTCAGGCCAAGGACTTGGACACGTATATTGGCCATTTTCCCTCTGAAAAAACTACGCCTCCCAGTGTCTTAATGGCAGTTTGGAGGAAGACATTGTCTCTCCAAAAGTAGCCAGGCTTCTAACGGCTGGCATCTAAAGTAGGGGAGAAATCCTGATCCTTTCGGAATTTTAGCAGGCTGAAGCCCAGTTTCAGGACCATGCCTCTGCATGCAAAGAAGAGCCTATTTCTCTGTGAAATAAAGATCACTTAACCACTTTTGTAATACCCATTTAGAGGAGGTTATTGGCACTCCATGAACAGCCAGGCTTCTCAGTGGTGGCATCTTTAGTCTAGGAGAAATCCTGACCCTTTCGGAATTTGAGCTGTCAGACGCCCAGTCTCAGGGCAATTGCCCTGGATACGAACATTGGCTATTAAAAAAAAAAAAAAAACCACACCCTCCCAGTTTCTTAATGGCCATTTTGAGGAAGACATTGTATCTCCAAAAGTAGCCAGGATTCTAAGTGGTTGCATCTTTAGTCAGGGAGAAATCCCGATCCTTTCGGGTATTAGCTGTCAGACGCCCAGTCTCAGGCCAATTGCCCTGGATACCAACATTGGCCACTTATCCTCTAAAAAACCCACACCTTCCCAGTTTCTTAATACCAGTTTTGAGGTAGTGGTGATCTTTGCAGAACTACCCGGCCTTCTATCTGCTGGCATATTTAGTCTGGGAGAAATCCTGATCCTTTCGAATTTTAGCAGGCCGAAGCCCAGTCTCAGGCCAATGGCCCTGCATGCAAAGAAGAGCCTATTTCTCTGTGAAATAAAGATCACTTAACCACTTTTGTAATATCCATTTAGAGGAGGTTATTGGCACTCCATGAACAGCCAGGGTTCTCAGTGGTGGCATCTTTAGTCTAGGAGAAATCCTGACCCCTTTCAGAATTTGAGCTGTCAGACGCCCAGTCTCAGGGCAATTGCCCTGGATACGAACATTGGCTATTTTCCCTCTGAAAAAACCACACCCTCCCAGTTTCTTAATAGCAGTTTGAGGAAGACATTGTCTCTCCAAAAGTAGCCAGGTTTCTAAGAGGTGGCAGCTTTAGTCTGGGAGAAATCCTGATCCTTTTGGAATTTTTGCTGTCAGACTTCCACACTGTGGGCAATTGCCCTGGACATGTACACTGGCCATGTTCCTCCCGAAAACCACGCCTCCCGGTTTCTTAATACCACCTTGGAGGTAGTGTTGGTCTCTCCAAAAGTAGCCAGGCTTCTAACTGCTGGCATCTTTAGACTGGGAGAAATCCTGATCATTTCGGAATTTTAGCTGTCAGACGCTCAATCTCAGGTCAAGGGCCCAGGATATGAACTATGGCAGTATTCCCTCTGAAAAACCACACCCTCCCAGTTTCTTATTCCTATTTTGGAGGAAGATACAGTCTCTTCAAAAGTATTCAAGATTCTAACAGGTGGCAGCTTTAGTCTGGGAGAAATCCTGACCCTTTCAGGTTTATACCCGTCAGACGCGCAGTCTCAGGCCAAGGACTTGGACACGTATATTGGCCATTTTCCCTCTGAAAACTACGCCCTCCCAGTTTCTTAATGGCAGTTTGGAGGAAGACATTGTCTCTCCAAAAGTAGCCAGGCTTCTAACGGCTGGCATTTAAAGTAGGGGAGAAATCCTGATCCCTTCGGAATTTGAGCTGTCAGACGCCCAGTCTCAGGCCAAGGTCCCTGTAAAGGAACATTGACCCATTTCCTCTGAAAAACCACACCCTCCCAGTTTCTTAATACCAGTTTGGAGGTAGTGTTTGTCTCTCCAATATTAGCCAGGATTCTAAGTGGTGGGATCTTTAATCTGGGAGAAATCTTGATCCTTCGAATTTTAGCTGTCAGACGCCCAGTCTCAGGCCAATTATCCTGGATATGAACACTGGCCATATTCCTCGGAAAAAAAACACACCCTCCCAGTTTCTTAAAAACAGTTTTTAGGAATACATTGTATCTCCAAAACTAGCCCGGATTCTAAGTGGTGGCATCTTTTGTCTGGGAGAAATCCTGATCATTTCGGAATTTTAGATGTCAGACACCCAGTCTCAGGCGAAGGTCCCGGGATAAGAACATGGGCAATTTTCCCTCTGAAAAAAAGCACACCCTCCGTGTTTCTTTACACATGTGTGGAGGTAGTGTTGGTCACTCCAAAGTAGCCAGGGTTCTCATGGTTCTCCCATCATCAATCTGGTAGATATCCTGCTCCCTTCGGAATTTTAGATTTCAGACGACCAGCCCAAGGCCCATTGCCTTGGACACGAACACTGGCCATTTTCCCTCTGAAAAAAACCACACCCTCCCAGTTTCTTAATACCAGTTTGGAGGAAGACATTTTATCTACAGCAGGAGCTAAGGTTCTAAGTGGTGGCGTCTTTAGTCTGGGAGAAATCCTGATCTTTCGAATTTTAACTATCAGACACCCAGTCTCAGGCCAATTGCCCTTGTTACTTAACATGGGCCATTTTCCCTCTGAAAAAAACACACCCTCCTAGTTTCTTAATACCAGTTTGGAGGTAGTGTTGTTCTCTCCAAAAGAAACCAGGCTTCTAACTGCTGGCATTTTTAGTCTGCGAAAACATTAGGTTTGGAATTTTAGCAGGCCTAAGCCCAGTCTCAGGACCATGCCCCTGCATGCATAGAAGGGCCTATTTCTCTGTGAAATAAAGATCACTTCAACACTTTTGTAATATCCATTTAGAGGAGAATTTTTGCACTCCATGAACAGCCAGGGTTCTCAGTGGTGGCAGTTTTAGACTGGGAGAAATCCTGATTCCTTCGGAATTTGAGGTTTCAGACGACCAGTCTCAGGCCAAGGGCCCTGGATATGAACATTGGCAATATTCCCTCTGAAAAAAACCACACCCTCCCAGTTTCTTAATACCATTTAGGAGGAAGATACCGTCTCTTCAAAAGTAGCCAGGGTTCTAACTGGTGGCATTTTTAGTCTAAGAGAAATCCTGATCCCTTCGGAATTTGAGCTGTCAGACGCCCAGTCTCAGGCCAAGGTCCCTGGATAAGAACATGGGCCATTTTCCCTCTGAAAAAAACCACACCCTCCCAGCTTCTTTATGCCAGTTTGGATGTAGTGTTGGACACTCCAATAGTAGCCAGGGTTCTCAGTGGTGGCATCTTTAGTCTGCGAGAAATCCTGATCCATTCCGAATTTTAGCTGTCAGACGCCCAGTCTCAGGCCAATTACCCTGGATACAATCATTGACCAATTTCCCTCTGAAAAAAACCACACCCTCCCAGTTTCTTAATACCACTTTGGAGGAAGACATTTTATCTGCAACAGGAGCTAAGGTTCTAAGGGGTGGCATCTTTAGTCTGGGAGAAATCCTGATCCTTTCGGAATTTTAACTGTCAGACACCCAGTCGCAGGCCAAGGTCCCTGGATAAGAACATGGGCCATTTTCCCTCTGAAAAAAACCACACCCTCCTATTTTCTTAATACCAGTTTGGAGGTAGTGTTGGTCTCTCCAAAAGTAACCAGGCTTCTAACTGCTGGCATTTTTAGTCTGCGAGAAAACATTCGGTTTGGAATTGTAGCAGGCCGAAGCCCAGTCTCAGGACCATGCCCCTGCATGCAAAGAAGGGCCTATTTCTCTGTGAAATAAAGATCACTTCACCACTTTTGTAATATCCATTTAGAGGAGCCTTTTGGCACTCCATGAACAGCCAGGGTTCTCAGTGGTGGCAGTTTTAGACTGGGAGAAATCCTGATTCCTTCGGAATTTGAGGTTTCAGACGACCAGTCTCAGGCCAAGGGCCCTGGATATGAACATTGGCAATATTCCCTCTGAAAAAAACCACACCCTCCCAGTTTCTTAATACCATTTAGGAGGAAGATACCGTCTCTTCAAAAGTAGCCAGGGTTCTAACTGGTGGCATTTTTAGTCTAAGAGAAATCCTGATCCCTTTGGAATTTGAGCTGTCAGACGCCCAGTCTCAGGCCAATTATCCTGGATATGAACACTGGCCATTTTCCCTCGGAAAAAAAACACACCCTCCCAGTTTCTTAAAAACGGTTTTTAGGAATACATTGTATCTCCAAAACTAGCCCGGATTCTAAGTGGTGGCATCTTTTGTGTGGGAGAAATCCTGATCATTTCGGAATTTTAGATGTCAGACACCCAGTCTCAGGCCAAGGTCCCTGGATAAGAACACATGCCATTTTCCTCTGAAAAACGCACACCCTTCCAGTTTCTTTATACATGTGTGGAGGTAGTGTTGGTCACTCCAAAGTAGCCAGGGTTCTCATGGTTCTCCCATCATCAATCTGGTAGATATCCTGCTCCCTTCGGAATTTTAGATTTCAGACGACCAGTCCCAGGCCCATTGCCTTGGACACGAACATAGGCCATTTTCGCTCTGAAAAAACCACACCCCCAGTTTCTTAATACCAGTTTGGAGGAAGTCATTTTATCTACAGCAGGAGCTAAGGTTCTAAGTGGTGGCGTCTTTAGTCTGGGAGAAATCCTGATTCTTTCGGAATTTTAACTGTCAGACACCCAGTCTCAGGCCAATTGCCCTTGCTACGAACATGGGCCATTTTCCCTCTGAAAAAAGCCACACCCTCCCAGTTTCTTAATACCAGTTTGGAGGTAGTGTTGGTCTCTCCAATATTAGCCAGGATTCTAAGTGGTGGGATCTTTAATCTGGGAGAAATCCTGATCCCTTCGGACTTTTAGCTGTCAGACGCCCAGTCTCAGGCCAATTATCCTGGATATGAACACTGGCCATTTCCCCACGGAAAAAAAACACACCCTCCCAGTTTCTTAAAAGCAGTTTTTAGGAAGTCATTGTATCTCCAAAAGTAGCCAGGATTCTAAGGGGTGGCATTTTTAGTCTGGGAGAAATCCTGATCATTTCGGAATTTTAGATGTCAGACACCCAGTCTCAGGCCAAGGTCCCTGGATAAGAACATGGGCCATTTTCCCTCTGAAAAAAACACACCCTCCCAGCTCCTTTATACCAGTTTGGAGGTAGTGTTGGACACTCCAATAGTAGCCAGGGTTCTCAGTGGTGACATCTTTAGTCTGCGAGAAATCCTGATCCATTCCGAATTTTAGCTGTCAGACACCCAGTCTCAGGCCAATTACCCTGGATACAATCATTGGCCAATTTCCCTCTGAAAAAAACCACACCCTTCCAGTTTCTTAATACCAGTTTTTAGGAAGACATTTTATCTGCAACAGGAGCTAAGGTTCTAAGGGGTGGCATCTTTAGTCTGGGAGAAATCCTGATCCTTTCAGAATTTTAACTGTCAGACACCCAGTCGCAGGCCAAGGTCCCTGGATAGGAACATGGGCCATTTTCCTCTGAAAAAACCACACCCTCCCAGTTTCTTAATACCAGTTTGGAAGTAGTGTTGGTCTCTCCAAAAGTAACCAGGCTTCTAACTGCTGGCATTTTTAGTCTGCGAGAAAACATTAGGTTTGGAATTTTAGCAGGCCGAAGCCCAGTCTCAGGACCATGCCCCTGCATGCAACCAAGGGCCTATTTCTCTGTGAAATAAAGATCACTTAACCACTTTTGTAATACCCATTTAGAGGAGGTTATTGGCACTCCATGAACAGCCAGGGTTCTCAGTGGTGGCATCTTTAGTCTAGGAGAAATCCTGACCCTTTCAGTATTTGAGCTGTCAGACGCCCAGTCTCAGGGCATTGCCCTGATACGAACATTGGCTATTTTCCTCTGAAAAAACCACACCCTCCCAGTTTCTTAATGGCCATTTTGAGGAAGACATTGTATCTCCAAAAGTAGCCAGGATTCTAAGTGGTTGCATCTTTAGTCAGGGAGAAATCCCGATCCTTTCGGGTATTAGCTGTCAGACGCCCAGTCTCAGGCCAATTGCCCTGGATACCAACATTGGCCACTTATCCTCTAAAAAAACCCACACTCTCCCAGTTTGTTAATACCAGATTTTAGGTAGTGTTGGTCTCTCCAAGTGTAGCCAGGCTTCTAATTGCTGGCATCTTTAGTCTGGCAGAAATCCTGATCTGTTCAGAATTTTAGCTGTCAGACACCCAGTCTCAGGCCAAGGCCGCAGGATATGAATATTTGCAATTTTCCCTGTGAAGAAAACCACAACCTCCCAGTTTCTTAATGGCCGTTTTGAGGAAGACATTCTATCTCCAAAAGTAGCCAGGATTGTAAGTTGTGGCATCTTTAGTCTGGGAGAAATCCTGACCCTTTCAGACTTTTAGCTGTCAGAGGCCCAGTCTCAGGCCCATTGCCATGGATACGAACAGTGGCCACTTTCCCTCTGAAGAAAACCACACCGTCCCAGTTTCTTAATGGCAGTTTGGAGGAAGCCATTGTCTCTCCAAAAGTAGCCAGCGTTTCTAAGAGGTGGCAGCTTTAGTCTGGGAGAAATCCTGATCCTTTTGGAATATTAGCTGTCAGACTTCCACACTGTGGGCAAGGGCCCTGGACATGTACACTGGCCATTTTCCCTCCGAAAAAAACGTCACCCTCCCAGTTTCTTATTCACATTTTGGAGGAAGATACAGTCTCTTCAAAAGTATTCAAGATTCTAACAGGTGGCAGCTTTAGTCTGGGAGAAATCCTGACCCTTTCAGGTTTATACCCGTCAGACGCGCAGTCTCAGGCCAAGGACTTGGACACGTATATTGGCCATTTTCCCTCTGAAAAAAACTACGCCCTCCCAGTTTCTTAATGGCAGTTTGGAGGAAGACATTGTCTCTCCAAAAGTAGCCAGGCTTCTAACGGCTGGCATCTAAAGTAGGGGAGAAATCCTGATCCTTTTGGAATTTTAGCAGGCTGAAGCCCAGTTTCAGGACCATGCCTCTGCATGCAAAAAAGAGCCTATTTCTCTGTGAAATAAAGATCACTTAACCACTTTTGTAATATCCATTTAGAGGAGGTTATTGGCACTCCATGAACAGCCAGGCTTCTCAGTGGTGGCATCTTTAGTCTAGGAGAAATCCTGACCCTTTCGGAATTTGAGCTGTCAGACGCCCAGTCTCAGGGCAATTGCCCTGGATACGAACATTGGCTATTTTCCCTCTGAAAAAAACCACACCCTCCCAGTTTCTTAATAGCAGTTTGGAGGAAGACATTGTCTCTCCAAAAGTAGCCAGGTTTCTAAGAGGTGGCAGCTTTAGTCTGGGAGAAATCCTGATCCTTTTGGAATTTTTGCTGTCAGACTTCCACACTGTGGGCAATTGCCCTGGACATGTACACTGGCCATTTTCCCTCCGAAAAAAACCACACCCTCCCGGTTTCTTAATACCACCTTGGAGGTAGTGTTGGTCTCTCCAAAAGTAGCCAGGCTTCTAACTGCTGGCATCTTTAGACTGGGAGAAATCCTGATCATTTCGGAATTTTAGCTGTCAGACGCTCAATCTCAGGTCAAGGGCCCAGGATATGAACTATGGCAGTATTCCCTCTGAAAAAAACCACACCCTCCCAGTTTCTTATTCCCATTTTGGAGGAAGATACAGTCTCTTCAAAAGTATTCAAGATTCTAACAGGTGGCAGCTTTAGTCTGGGAGAAATCCTGACCCTTTCAGGTTTATACCCGTCAGACGCGCAGTCTCAGGCCAAGGACTTGGACACGTATATTGGCCATTTTCCCTCTGAAAAAAACTACGCCTTCCCAGTGTCTTAATGGCAGTTTGGAGGAAGACATTGTCTCTCCAAAAGTAGCCAGGCTTCTAACGGCTGGCATCTAAAGTAGGGGAGAAATCCTGATCCTTTCGGAATTTTAGCAGGCTGAAGCCCAGTTTCAGGACCATGCCTCTGCATGCAAAGAAGAGCCTATTTCTCTGTGAAATAAAGATCACTTAACATCTTTTGTAATACCCATTTAGAGGAGGTTATTGGCACTCCATGAACAGCCAGGCTTCTCAGTGGTGGCATCTTTAGTCTAGGAGAAATCCTGACCCTTTCGGAATTTGAGCTGTCAGACGCCCAGTCTCAGGGCAATTGCCCTGGATACGAACATTGGCTATTTTCCCTCTGAAAAAAACCACACCCTCCCAGTTTATTAATGGCCATTTTGAGGAAGACATTGTATCTCCAAAAGTAGCCAGGATTTTAAGTGGTTGCATCTTTAGTCAGGGAGAAATCCCGATCCTTTCGGGTATTAGCTGTCAGACGCCCAGTCTCAGGCCAATTGCCCTGGATACCAACATTGGCCACTTATCCTCTAAAAAAACCCACACCTTCCCAGTTTCTTAACACCAGTTTTGAGGTAGTGGTGAGCTTTGCAAAACTACCCGGCCTTCTATCTGCTGGCATATTTAGTCTGGGAGAAATCCTGATCCTTTCGGAATTTTAGCAGGCCGAAGCCCCGTTTCAGGACCATGCCTCTGCATGCAAAGAAGAGCCTATTGCTCTGTGAAATAAAGATCACTTAACCACTTTTGTAATACCCATTTAGAGGAGGTTATTGGCACTCCATGAACAGCCAGGGTTCTCAGTGGTGGCATCTTTAGTCTAGGAGAAATCCTGACCCTTTCAGTATTTGAGCTGTCAGACGCCCAGTCTCAAGGCAATTGCCCTGGATACGAACATTGGCTATTTTCCCTCTGAAAAAAACCACACCCTCCCAGTTTCTTAATGGCGATTTTGAGGAAGACATTGTATCTCCAAAAGTAGCCAGGATTCTAAGTGGTTGCATCTTTAGTCAGGGAGAAATCCCGATCCTTTCGGGTATTAGCTGTCAGACGCCCAGTCTCAGGCCAATTGCCCTGGATACCAACATTGGCCACTTATCCTCTAAAAAAACCCACACTCTCCCAGTTTGTTAATACCAGTTTGTAGGTAGTGTTGGTCTCTCCAAATGTAGCCAGGCTTCTAATTGCTGGCATCTTTAGTCTGGCAGAAATCCTGATCTGTTCAGAATTTTAGCTGTCAGACACCCAGTCTCAGGCCAAGGCCGCAGGATATGAATATTTGCAATTTTCCCTGTGAAGAAAACCACAACCTCCCAGTTTCTTAATGGCCGTTTTGAGGAAGACATTCTATCTCCAAAAGTAGCCAGGATTGTAAGTTGTGGCATCTTTAGTCTGGGAGAAATCCTGACCCTTTCAGACTTTTAGCTGTCAGAGGCCCAGTCTCAGGCCCATTGCCATGGATACGAACAGTGGCCACTTTCCCTCTGAAGAAAACCACACCGTCCCAGTTTCTTAATGGCAGTTTGGAGGAAGCCATTGTCTCTCCAAAAGTAGCCAGCGTTTCTAAGAGGTGGCAGCTTTAGTCTGGGAGAAATCCTGATCCTTTTGGAATATTAGCTGTCAGACTTCCACACTGTGGGCAAGGGCCCTGGACATGTACACTGGCCATTTTCCCTACGAAAAAACGTCACCCTCCCAGTTTCTTATTCACATTTTGGAGGAAGATACAGTCTCTTCAAAAGTATTCAAGATTCTAACAGGTGGCAGCTTTAGTCTGGGAGAAATCCTGACCCTTTCAGGTTTATACCCGTCAGACGCGCAGTCTCAGGCCAAGGACTTGGACACGTATATTGGCCATTTTCCCTCTGAAAAAAACTACGCCCTCCCAGTGTCTTAATGGCAGTTTGGAGGAAGACATTGTCTCTCCAAAAGTAGCCAGGCTTCTAACGGCTGGCATCTAAAGTAGGGGAGAAATCCTGATCCTTTTGGAATTTTAGCAGGCTGAAGCCCAGTTTCAGGACCATGCCTCTGCATGCAAAGAAGAGCCTATTTCTCTGTGAAATAAAGATCACTTAACCACTTTTGTAATACCCATTTAGAGGAGGTTATTGGCACTCCATGAACAGCCAGGCTTCTCAGTGGTGGCATCTTTAGTCTAGGAGAAATCCTGACCCTTTCGGAATTTGAGCTGTCAGACGCCCAGTCTCAGGGCAATTGCCCTGGATACGAACATTGGCTATTTTCCCTCTGAAAAAACCACACCCTCCCAGTTTCTTAATGGCCATTTTGAGGAAGACATTGTATCTCCAAAAGTAGCCAGGATTCTAAGTGGTTGCATCTTTAGTCAGGGAGAAATCCCGATCCTTTCGGGTATTAGCTGTCAGACGCCCAGTCTCAGGCCAATTGCCCTGGATACCAACATTGGCCACTTATCCTCTAAAAAAACCCACACCTTCCCAGTTTCTTAATACCAGTTTTGAGGTAGTGGTGATCTTTGCAGAACTACCCGGCCTTCTATCTGCTGGCATATTTAGTCTGGGAGAAATCCTGATCCTTTCGGAATTTTAGCAGGCCGAAGCCCGGTCTCAGGCCAATGGCCCTGCATGCAAAGAAGAGCCTATTTCTCGGTGAAATAAAGATCACGTAACCACTTTTGTAATATCCATTTAGAGGAGGCTCTTGGCACTCCATGAACAGCCAGGGTTCTCAGTGGTGGCATCTTTAGTCTAGGAGAAATCCTGACCCCTTCGGAATTTGAGCTGTCAGACGCCCAGTCTCAGGGCAATTGCCCTGGATACGAACATTGGCTATTTTCCCTCTGAAAAAAACCACACCCTCCCAGTTTCTTAATAGCAGTTTGGAGGAAGACATTGTCTCTCCAAAAGTAGCCAGGTTTCTAAGAGGTGGCAGCTTTAGTCTGGGAGAAATCCTGATCCTTTTGGAATTTTTGCTGTCAGACTTCCACACTGTGGGCAATTGCCCTGGACATGTACACTGGCCATGTTCCCTCCCGAAAAAACCACGCCCTCCCGGTTTCTTAATACCACCTTGGAGGTAGTGTTGGTCTCTCCAAAAGTAGCCAGGCTTCTAACTGCTGGCATCTTTAGACTGGGAGAAATCCTGATCATTTCGGAATTTTAGCTGTCAGACGCTCAATCTCAGGTCAAGGGCCCAGGATATGAACTATGGCAGTATTCCCTCTGAAAAAAACCACACCCTCCCAGTTTCTTATTCCTATTTTGGAGGAAGATACAGTCTCTTCAAAAGTATTCAAGATTCTAACAGGTGGCAGCTTTAGTCTGGGAGAAATCCTGACCCTTTCAGGTTTATACCCGTCAGACGCGCAGTCTCAGGCCAAGGACTTGGACACGTATATTGGCCATTTTCCCTCTGAAAAATACTACGCCCTCCCAGTTTCTTAATGGCAGTTTGGAGGAAGACATTGTCTCTCCAAAAGTAGCCAGGCTTCTAACGGCTGGCATTTAAAGTAGGGGAGAAATCCTGATCCCTTCGGAATTTGAGCTGTCAGACGCCCAGTCTCAGGCCAAGGTCCCTGTAAAGGAACATTGACCCATTTCCCTCTGAAAAAAACCACACCCTCCCAGTTTCTTAATACCAGTTTGGAGGTAGTGTTTGTCTCTCCAATATTAGCCAGGATTCTAAGTGGTGGGATCTTTAATCTGGGAGAAATCTTGATCCCTTCGGAATTTTAGCTGTCAGACGCCCAGTCTCAGGCCAATTATCCTGGATATGAACACTGGCCATATTCCCTCGGAAAAAAAACACACCCTCCCAGTTTCTTAAAAACAGTTTTTAGGAATACATTGTATCTCCAAAACTAGCCCGGATTCTAAGTGGTGGCATCTTTTGTCTGGGAGAAATCCTGATCATTTCGGAATTTTAGATGTCAGACCCCAGTCTCAGGCGAAGGTCCCGGGATAAGAACATGGGCAATTTTCCCTCTGAAAAAAAGCACACCCTCCGTGTTTCTTTACACATGTGTGGAGGTAGTGTTGGTCACTCCAAAGTAGCCAGGGTTCTCATGGTTCTCCCATCATCAATCTGGTAGATATCCTGCTCCCTTCGGAATTTTAGATTTCAGATTTACCAGCCCAAGGCCCATTGCCTTGGACACGAACACTGGCCATTTTCCCTCTGAAAAAAACCACACCCTCCCAGTTTCTTAATACCAGTTTGGAGGTAGTGTTTGTCTCTCCAATATTAGCCAGGATTCTAAGTGGTGGGATCTTTAATCTGGGAGAAATCTTGATCCCTTCGGAATTTTAGCTGTCAGACGCCCAGTCTCAGGCCAATTATCCTGGATATGAACACTGGCCATATTCCCTCGGAAAAAAAACACACCCTCCCAGTTTCTTAAAAACAGTTTTTAGGAATACATTGTATCTCCAAAACTAGCCCGGATTCTAAGTGGTGGCATCTTTTGTGTGGGAGAAATCCTGATCATTTCGGAATTTTAGATGTCAGACACCCAGTCTCAGGCCAAGGTCCCTGGATAAGAACACATGCCATTTTCCCTCTGAAAAACGCACACCCTTCCAGTTTCTTTATACATGTGTGGAGGTAGTGTTGGTCACTCCAAAGTAGCCAGGGTTCTCATGGTTCTCCCATCATCAATCTGGTAGATATCCTGCTCCCTTCGGAATTTTAGATTTCAGACGACCAGTCCCAGGCCCATTGCCTTGGACACGAACATAGGCCATTTTCGCTCTGAAAAAAACCACACCCCCCCAGTTTCTTAATACCAGTTTGGAGGAAGTCATTTTATCTACAGCAGGAGCTAAGGTTCTAAGTGGTGGCGTCTTTAGTCTGGGAGAAATCCTGATCTTTCGGAATTTTAACTATCAGACACCCAGTCTCAGGCCAATTGCCCTTGTTACGAACATGGGCCATTTTCCCTCTGAAAAAAACCACACCCTCCTAGTTTCTTAATACCAGTTTGGAGGTAGTGTTGGTCTCTCCAAAAGAAACCAGGCTTCTAACTGCTGGCATTTTTAGTCTGCGAGAAAACATTAGGTTTGGAATTTTAGCAGGCCTAAGCCCAGTCTCAGGACCATGCCCCTGCATGCATAGAAGGGCCTATTTCTCTGTGAAATAAAGATCACTTCAACACTTTTGTAATATCCATATAGAGGAGCCTTTTGGCACTCCATGAACAGCCAGGGTTCTCAGTGGTGGCAGTTTTAGACTGGGAGAAATCCTGATTCCTTCGGAATTTGAGGTTTCAGACGACCAGTCTCAGGCCAAGGGCCCTGGATATGAACATTGGCAATATTCCCTCTGAAAAAAACCACACCCTCCCAGTTCCTTTATACCATTTAGGAGGAAGATACCGTCTCTTCAAAAGTAGCCAGGGTTCTAACTGGTGGCATTTTTAGTCTAAGAGAAATCCTGATCCCTTTGGAATTTGAGCTGTCAGACGCCCAGTCTCAGGCCAATTATCCTGGATATGAACACTGGCCATATTCCCTCGGAAAAAAAACACACCCTCCCAGTTTCTTAAAAACAGTTTTTAGGAATACATTGTATCTCCAAAACTAGCCCGGATTCTAAGTGGTGGCATCTTTTGTGTGGGAGAAATCCTGATCATTTCGGAATTTTAGATGTCAGACACCCAGTCTCAGGCCAAGGTCCCTGGATAAGAACACATGCCATTTTCCCTCTGAAAAACGCACACCCTTCCAGTTTCTTTATACATGTGTGGAGGTAGTGTTGGTCACTCCAAAGTAGCCAGGGTTCTCATGGTTCTCCCATCATCAATCTGGTAGATATCCTGCTCCCTTCGGAATTTTAGATTTCAGACGACCAGTCCCAGGCCCATTGCCTTGGACACGAACATAGGCCATTTTCGCTCTGAAAAAAACCACACCCTCCCAGTTTCTTAATACCAGTTTGGAGGAAGTCATTTTATCTACAGCAGGAGCTAAGGTTCTAAGTGGTGGCGTCTTTAGTCTGGGAGAAATCCTGATTCTTTCGGAATTTTAACTGTCAGACACCCAGTCTCAGGCCAATTGCCCTTGCTACTTAACATGGGCCATTTTCCCTCTGAAAAAAGCCACACCCTCCCAGTTTCTTAATACCAGTTTGGAGGTAGTGTTGGTCTCTCCAATATTAGCCAGGATTCTAAGTGGTGGGATCTTTAATCTGGGAGAAATCCTGATCCCTTCGGACTTTTAGCTGTCAGACGCCCAGTCTCAGGCCAATTATCCTGGATATGAACACTGGCCATTTCCCCACGGAAAAAAAACACACCCTCCCAGTTTCTTAAAAGCAGTTTTTAGGAAGTCATTGTATCTCCAAAAGTAGCCAGGATTCTAAGGGGTGGCATTTTTAGTCTGGGAGAAATCCTGATCATTTCGGGAATTTTAGATGTCAGACACCCAGTCTCAGGCCAAGGTCCCTGGATAAGAACATGGGCCATTTTCCTCTGAAAAAACCACACCCTCCCAGCTCCTTTATACCAGTTTGGAGGTAGTGTTGGACACTCCAATAGTAGCCAGGGTTCTCAGTGGTGACATCTTTAGTCTGCGAGAAATCCTGATCCATTCCGAATTTTAGCTGTCAGACACCCAGTCTCAGGCCAATTACCCTGGATACAATCATTGGCCAATTTCCCTCTGAAAAACCACACCTTCCAGTTTCTTAATACCAGTTTTTAGGAAGACATTTTATCTGCAACAGGAGCTAAGGTTCTAAGGGTGGCATCTTTAGTCTGGGAGAAATCCTGATCCTTTCAGAATTTTAACTGTCAGACACCCAGTCGCAGGCCAAGGTCCCTGGATAGGAACATGGGCCATTTTCCTCTGAAAACCACACCCTCCCAGTTTCTTAATACCAGTTTGGAAGTAGTGTTGGTCTCTCCAAAAGTAACCAGGCTTCTAACTGCTGGCATTTTTAGTCTGCGAAAACATTAGGTTTGGAATTTTAGCAGGCCAAAGCCCAGTCTCAGGACCATGCCCCTGCATGCAACCAAGGGCCTATTTCTCTGTGAAATAAAGATCACTTAACCACTTTTGTAATACCCATTTAGAGGAGTTATTGGCACTCCATGAACAGCCAGGCTTCTCAGTGGTGGCATCTTTAGTCTAGGAGAAATCCTGACCCTTTCAGTATTTGAGCTGTCAGACGCCTTGGTCTCAGGCAATTGCCCTGGATACGAACATTGGCTATTTTCCTCTGAAAAAACCACACCCTCCCAGTTTCTTAATGGCCATTTTGAGAAGACATTGTATCTCCAAAAGTAGCCAGGATTCTAAGTGGTTGCATCTTTAGTCAGGGAGAAATCCCGATCCTTTCAGGTATTAGCTGTCAGACGCCCAGTCTCAGGCCAATTGCCTGGATGCCAACATTGGCCACTTATCCTCTAAAAAAACCCACACCTTCCCAGTTTCTTAATACCAGTTTTGAGGTAGTGGTGATCTTTGCAGAACTACCCGGCCTTCTCTAGTGGCATATTTGTCTGGTAGAAATCCTGATCCTTGATTTAAGTGGTGCCAGTTTCAATGACCATCCTCGTGCTGCAAAGCTCATTTGTCTTGCAGAATAAAATCACTTCAACTCATCATTTGTAATACCTTTGGAGTTATGGCCTCATGACAGTCCAGTCTGCATTGGCCTAGGCCGCAGTGGATGGCAATATTTGCATTCTCGGAGAAATCGAACCTTCAAATTCAACTGTCTAATGGCCTTAGTTGAGGACATCTTCCCTGATAGAACACTGGTTGCTAGTTTCTCTTAAAGCTGACAATCCCGTTCTTATCGACATTTTGGTCAAGGCATTGATCTCCAAGTAGCCAGGATTCTAGATAGTGCATCTTTCTCGGAGAAATCCACCTTCCAGTTTCTTCAGGCAGTTTGGCAGCAGTTCTCCATCGGATACAACATGGCCACTTATCTGAAAACATCCCAGTTTGTAACCAGTTTAATTGCTGGCATCTTTAGTCTGGCAGAAATCCTGATCTGTTCAGAATTTTAGCTGTCAGACACCCAGTCTCAGGCCAAGGCCGCAGGATATGAATATTTGCAATTTTCCCTGTGAAGAAAACCACAACCTCCCAGTTTCTTAATGGCCGTTTTGAGGAAGACATTCTATCTCCAAAAGTAGCCAGGATTGTAAGTTGTGGCATCTTTAGTCTGGGAGAAATTCTGACCCTTTCAGACTTTTAGCTGTCAGAGGCCTAGTCTCAGGCCCATTGCCATGGATACGAACAGTGGCCACTTTCCCTCTGAAAGAAAACCACACCGTCCCAGTTTCTTAATGGCAGTTTGGAGGAAGCCATTGTCTCTCCAAAAGTAGCCAGCGTTTCTAAGAGGTGGCAGCTTTAGTCTGGGAGAAATCCTGATCCTTTTGGAATTTTAGCTGTCAGACTTCCACACTGTGGGCAAGGGCCCTGGACATGTACACTGGCCATTTTCCTCCGAAAAAACGTCACCCTCCCAGTTTCTTATTCACATTTTGGAGGAAGATACAGTCTCTTCAAAAGTATTCAAGATTCTAACAGGTGGCAGCTTTAGTCTGGGAGAAATCCTGACCCTTTCAGGTTTATACCCGTCAGACGCGCAGTCTCAGGCCAAGGACTTGACACGTATATTGGCCATTTTCCCTCTGAAAAAACTACGCCCTCCCAGTTTCTTAATGGCAGTTTGGAGGAAGACATTGTCTCTCCAAAAGTAGCCAGGCTTCTAACAGCTGGCATCTAAAGTAGGGGAGAAATCCTGATCCTTTCGGAATTTTAGCAGGCTGAAGCCCAGTTTCAGGACCATGCCTCTGCATGCAAAAAGAGCCTATTTCTCTGTGAAATAAAGATCACTTAACCACTTTTGTAATACCCATTTAGAGGAGGTTATTGGCACTCCATGAACAGCCAGGCTTCTCAGTGGTGGCATCTTTAGTCTAGGAGAAATCCTGACCCTTTCGGAATTTGAGCTGTCAGACGCCCAGTCTCAGGCAATTGCCCTGGATACGAACATTGGCTATTTTCCCTCTGAAAAAAACCACACCCTCCCAGTTTCTTAATGGCCATTTTGAGGAAGACATTGTATCTCCAAAAGTAGCCAGGATTCTAAGTGGTTGCATCTTTAGTCAGGAGAAATCCCGATCCTTTCGGGTATTAGCTGTCAGACGCCCAGTCTCAGGCCAATTGCCCTGGATACCAACATTGGCCACTTATCCTCTAAAAAAACCCACACTCTCCCAGTTTGTTAATACCAGTTTGTAGGTAGTGTTGGTCTCTCCAAACGTAGCCAGGCTTCTAATTGCTGGCATCTTTAGTCTGGCAGAAATCCTGATCTGTTCAGAATTTTAGCTGTCAGACACCCAGTCTCAGGCCAAGGCCGCAGGATATGAATATTTGCAATTTTCCCTGTGAAGAAAACCACAACCTCCCAGTTTCTTAATGGCCGTTTTGAGGAAGACATTCTATCTCCAAAAGTAGCCAGGATTGTAAGTTGTGGCATCTTTAGTCTGGGAGAAATTCTGACCCTTTCAGACTTTTAGCTGTCAGAGGCCCAGTCTCAGGCCCATTGCCATGGATACGAACAGTGGCCATTTTCCCTCTGAAGAAAACCACACCATCCCAGTTTCTTAATGGCAGTTTGGAGGAAGCCATTGTCTCTCCAAAAGTAGCCAGCGTTTCTAAGAGGTGGCAGCTTTAGTCTGGGAGAAATCCTGATCCTTTTGGAATTTTAGCTGTCAGACTTCCACACTGTGGGCAAGGGCCCTGGACATGTACACTGGCCATTTTCCCTCCGAAAAAAACGTCACCCTCCCAGTTTCTTATTCACATTTTGGAGGAAGATACAGTCTCTTCAAAAGTATTCAAGATTCTAACAGGTGGCAGCTTTAGTCTGGGAGAAATCCTGACCCTTTCAGGTTTATACCCGTCAGACGCGCAGTCTCAGGCCAAGGACTTGGACACGTATATTGGCCATTTTCCCTCTGAAAAAAACTACGCCCTCCCAGTTTCTTAATGGCAGTTTGGAGGAAGACATTGTCTCTCCAAAAGTAGCCAGGCTTCTAACGGCTGGCATCTAAAGTAGGGGAGAAATCCTGATCCTTTTGGAATTTTAGCAGGCTGAAGCCCAGTTTCAGGACCATGCCTCTGCATGCAAAAAGAGCCTATTTCTCTGTGAAATAAAGATCACTTAACCACTTTTGTAATACCCATTTAGAGGAGGTTATTGGCACTCCATGAACAGCCAGGCTTCTCAGTGGTGGCATCTTTAGTCTAGGAGAAATCCTGACCCTTTCGGAATTTGAGCTGTCAGACGCCCAGTCTCAGGGCAATTGCCCTGGATACGAACATTGGCTATTTTCCCTCTGAAAAAAACCACACCCTCCCAGTTTCTTAATGGCCATTTTGAGGAAGACATTGTATCTCCAAAAGTAGCCAGGATTCTAAGTGGTTGCATCTTTAGTCAGGGAGAAATCCCGATCCTTTCGGGTATTAGCTGTCAGACGCCCAGTCTCAGGCCAATTGCCCTGGATACCAACATTGGCCACTTATCCTCTAAAAAAACCCACCTGAAAAAAACCACACCCTCCCAGTTTCTTAATAGCAGTTTGAGGAAGACATTGTCTCTCCAAAAGTAGCCAGGTTTCTAAGAGGTGGCAGCTAGTCTGGGAGAAATCCTGATCCACCACTGTGGCAATTGCCCTGACAAGCACACTGGCCATTTTCCTCCGGAAAAACCACACCCTCCCGGTTTCTTAATACCACCTTGGAGGTAGTGTTGGTCTTCCAAAAGTAGCCAGGCTTCTAACTGCTGGCATCTTTAGACTGGGGAGAAATCCCCGATCATTTCGGAATTTTAGCCGTCAGACGCCTGCCAACTTTCAGGTCAAGGGCCCAGATATGAACAATGGCAATATTCCTCTGAAAAAACTACACCTCTCCCAGTTTCCTTATTCCCATTTTGGAGGAAGATATGTCTCTTCAAAAGTATTCAAGATTCTAACAGGTGGCAGCTTTAGTCTGGGAGAAATCCTGACCTCTTTCAGGTTTATA